>JANAVB010014420.1:0-149539 GCA_029216955.1 Iris pallida
AGTTGTCTGATACGGCTTGACCCGGTATCGAACCAAGCTATCCTAAGTTATCATAATGGTAGTTCTACTACTATGCTACATATTCACAATTATATATTATAATTACAGATAAATTAATTACAATTAAATCCAGGAGGAGGGCAAGAACCGTCAATGAGCAAGGAATACTTGCCTAGGGGCTCGACGAGGTAAGCCAGTCTTCGACAATCAGGATCTAAGGTAGCACGTCCATCGAGGTCCTCAGTGCACTAAACAAACAATCATTAGAATTAAATAATAAAATAATGACAGAAATCACGAAGGATGGCAGGAGGCTACATCGTGTAGGTCCCGCAAGCAGTGCAGGGATCTGGCACAGAAATCGAGACATTTGGATCAATACGAGCACGCTAACCGAGACGCACGAGATTCGAGACGGCACGGATATCGATGCAAACGGGGAACAGAACGTGTAAAATCGAAATGTGCACGTAGATCGAGGAATCATGAATATCAAGATGGCGCCCGAAATACGTCATGCAAAACGAGACGGGTACACAAATCGATGCGATCCAGAGTCTAAATTGGCACGCAAACCAATACGACATGTAAATCGGTATGTGCACGCAAACTAAGGCAAAATGTGACACGTAGATCAATACGACATGTAAATCGAGGGTTCTATTTGCGAAGCCTATGTTCTCGAGGAGATTACAAACTTCTGCTCAACGTATTTCAAACCTCATGTTGCTACGAATAGAACGAGAGCTCCGAGAAACGATGACGGATATCAAGAATCTAATGATGAAATATTGAAAGTATTCAATACGTCCGGAAAGCCTTCGGGGAAAATGAAGAAGAGATATTTGAATGACGAAGTGCTAAGGGCTGCTCAGTTGTATAAGTTACTCAATTGCGACGAGGTTGAAGTAAGAAGCTAGAGGGGTAAGTAATTAATGATGAGTTTATATTATCTCAATGTAATAGTATAAGCTAATATTATAGTACTAATCGGCGGTTGCTTCGTTGTTTTTCAACACATATAATGATGAGTTGAGGTCGGTTAGACCCTACATAACAGACGAAGCATGAGAACTAGAAATGAGACGTCATTTTCCTTTCTGGTTGAGCACATATGTAAGAGCTCGATTACTGATCTCTTCTAATGCAACTGCGCAATAAATAACTTACTATTGCTTCTTTGGTATTCAGGTCGATCGTTTAATTTCATCCGAGATTAAATCAATTAGAACTCTTGCCAAGGGACCAACTACTGCCATTAAAATATGGCCAAGTTACTGTATTAATGGTTTTAGGTTCAAGTCGACAAATGCTCCGATCAGAGACAACTTCCTGGATCTTGATTCCACGAAAAACAGTTGTTTGTGTATCAAATCTTCTAATACAAAGATGTCAATCCAGGCAATGATTTCTTTGGCATCTTGCGAGAGATTGTGGAGTTGACATATAATTATAGCAGAGAACCTGCTAAGATCGTGTTGTTAAAGTGCGAATGGTTCGATCCGATAGAAAATCAAGGTTGGAAAATTGACAAGCATGGTCTTGTGGATATAAACTACAAGCGTAGATATTAAGGCTACGAATCATTTGTCCTATCAACTCAGGCTTAGCTCGTGTACTTCACAGCTTATCCGAGACGGGAACAATAAGGTCTGAATGGTGGGCAGTATGCAAGACTAAAGCGAGAGATACCTTTGACGTTGACAAAAAGCTTATCAGGAGGACGAGCTACCTCTTATAAAAAAATATTATTGATGTGGACTCCACAAAAGTTACTCATTACACGACTAATAATGTAGAAGAGGTAGAACTATCCAAAGAGGAAGGCGAAGTCGACGAAGGCGAAGATGAAAGTGAAGATGAAGAGGAAGAGGAAGGAAGATGAGGTCGAGGAAGACGAACACGATAAATATTCTGAAGATGATTGAGAGAGATTTACTTTTATTTTCTTATTATGTAGACTTGGTTATTATATAGAATGTACTTTTATATTTCTGACTGTAGAATATACTTAGTTATTATCTAGTCTCTATTATTTGTTGCATCATCATATGTTGTTATCAGGTATGACAGGATGACGCAGATCGTTTGGCATATCCCGACTTGGGGGACGGGGTTCTCCTCCGGTACTTCCTACTAGTGGCTCTGGATCCTCGTTGTCGAGTACTCCAGTGTACCGATCAGTACCTTCACCTGCTACGACGTTATATGGCATATCTCCTGGGACAAGTAGTTACAGGCCTGACATTGGTCCCTCATCTAGAGTTCCTCATGCTGACACGGCTCCCTCATCTAGCATTCCTCATGTTAATACGACGATACAGACAGATGAGAATATGGAGGAGGCTAAGGCGATGTTGAACAGTATCAGGCAGATGATCCGTGCGCACCTCCGGAGGAGACGAGGACGGAGATCTGAGCCGACAGTACAAAGTAAATATTTTGGTTTATTATATATATCGTTTATTTCTTTATTCATAGTAAATTCATTTTTTATGAATGTAATTACCTTTGTATATATCTCCTCCCCGATCGGTACAGAGACGCCTGAGCTATTTTCTGAGGTACAATTATGGTGGCCCCTGGATAAACTACTCTGATGCACCAGAGGATAGAAAAACTTCTGGTTGGCGCAGTTCAAGGTAAAAGTATATATGGTTCTAATATTAATCATCTTATTTATGTTATATATAAGACTAATTTGTTTCTTCTAGCAAACATATTTCTATCCACCGCACCGGGCCTAGTTGATCGAGGGGATGTTTCATGCCGTCAAAGCCAAGCTGATCCGTGATGCTATTATTGACCAGAAGGCTCGTGATCGCGTCGAAAAGCCGATCCAAGGTTGGATCACCCCTGATCAGTGGACTGTGATAAAGTTCAGATTCGATGCGCCTCGATAAAAGGAAAGGCCTGAGAAGGCCAAGGCGGCTAGGCAGAAGGCATCAAAGTGGTACGATGGGTCGATCCCGATGACGGAATATTTTTGTCGTTTGGTATGTTTTTTTCTTCAAAATATTATTTTAATATAAGTTCAATTAATTTCATAAACAGTACTAAATAATATATTTCTAACAGGTAAAAAGGAGTGGTGACGCCAACATGGTGACCGTCTTTCTGGCCACCCATCGAAAGGGTGGGAAACTTATTGACGAGAGGGCCGAGCAGACCTATGTAAGTATTACAATACTTACAGCTAATTTTAATACTTTATGTTAATTTGAATATAACTTCGTAAATATGCAAATAAATATTCAAGTAGTTAGTAATAATAAGTACATTAGACATTAGAATTATAGAGTATCCATACTTTCTAGGACGAGTATCTTAAGCTTCAAGAGTGGGCGGTTGCTAGTGCACCTACTGCGAGAGAGGCCGGTACTTCCTCGCAGTCCACTCAAGCTCCGTCGGCAGACGAGCTATGGATGACTGCCGCTGGTGGTCTCCATAGGGGTACGTACTACGGTACAGGATCCTATGGTGCCCTAGTTGCGACACAATCCTCTAGGGCCTCCGCTACTAGTGTGCATGGTCCACAACCTTCACAGGAGCCTGTCCGAGTCCAGGAGATGGTTGCGTCTATCCGTGACGAGATGCTGCAACAAATTAGGAGCAACATCATACGGAGGATGCTACGCTCCTAGCACGATTGGATGCGCTCGACCGCAATATTATGGAGCTCAGGGATATGACTGAGAGGACAGAGTGTAGCGTCACCGATCTTAGAGCGTCGTCACAGCGCAACATAACGGAGCTGCAGGCATCACAGCTGTCCATGGGCGAGAGGCTGACGTTGATACAGGATTCGATGGTTGATAGAAGTACGATGCTATTATCTACCATAGATTCATATAACCAGCAACTAGCAGCGTTGGAGCAAATACGTCCTCCGGGTGCGTCTTCATCATCACCGACGTCACTGCCTCCTTCATCGTCATCGACTCCACCTGTACCGGTATCGATTTCATGGGAGGAGTACGAGTTGTTCTTATCCCTTAGGCACGGCGGTGCCCCTCCTCCTCCAGATCTGCATTAGTCATAGTTAGGACTATTTATTGCTTGTTTGTGTAGAGTGTTTGTTTGTGTGTGGACCCATGAATTGGGTTTGTGTAGACTTATCTCCGTGTTTGATTGGTTGTGTAGACAAATTAGTTGGATATTTATGTGTATAAATTAGACTTGGTTGTGTAGTCATTGGATATTGGTTGTGTAATGTACTATTAATTTTATTATATTCTATTTTATTGTTCGTTTCAACTGTATGTGCCATTACCGGTGTTGAGTGTTCCACCGAAGGGGTCGGTGAACCTAAAAAATTCAACGAAGGGTTGCTTCGGATCTTTTTATATTAAACATTCATTATTAAACTGCAGTGATACTATACTAGCAGAATATGTCATTATGTTTCCTTTTTTTTTGCAAATTTTAGCGACGTTTAGCAACTCGGAATAGCAACTACACAAACGTCGCAAAATAACGCAAAATGTTGCTAAAATCTGCAAAAATTTACTTACAGAAAGCAGTCGATAAAGTAATAGGTACGTCTCTAAATCTACCGATGTTTATCGACTGCGCATTCGTCGTTTAATCAGCCGACGTTTACCGACTAAACGTACGTCGCTTAATCAGTCAACGTTTTGCCGACTGTACATACGTCGCTAAATTGCCGACGTGGAGTCGGTCAATGTCGACAGATAAAGCGACGTAAACATCGTAGCAGCGATGTTTTGTGACATTTTTCTTGACAGTAACTTGTGTAAATGCGACAAGCCTTAAAATGTCGTAGAAAATGTCGTTGAGTAGTTTTAGCGACATTTTTCTCCATTTAGCGACATTTTTTACGTCACTAATATGTGAAATTTTGGTAGTGTGTGCGCTCAGACGAAGATCACAAGGAAACCCTTTTCTCAGATTAATCGAAGCACATATCTTCTGGAGTTTGTACACTCCGATGTCTGTGACTTCAGGTAATTCTCTACAAAGGCTGGGATGAAGTATTTCATAACATTCATCGATGACTTCTCAAAATATGCGTTCGTATACTTGCCAAAGGCTAAAGACGAAGCATTCGAGAAGTTCAAGGAGTTTAGGGTCGAGGGTGAATGGCAAACTGGACAACAACTTAATAGGTTAATAAGTGATCGAGGCGGAGAGTATCAGTCTAATGAATTCGTATCGTTCTGCAAAAAATATGGAATTGTCAATAAGCCTAATGCTCCATACTCTCCTCAATCCAATGGAGTAGCAGAACGGAAGAACATAACGTTGACAGAGATGATTAACTTAATGCTATTACTGCGGGTCTTCCTAAGTGCTACTGGGGAGAAGCTGCATTGACGACTACTTATATTCTGAATAGAGTGCCGCATGCAACTTCAGACATTACTCCCCATGAACTATGGTTCAAAGTCATACCTAACTTGAATTTCATTCGAGTGTGGGGGTGTCTGGCCTATGTGAAGCTTCCAGATCTGAAGATACAAAAGCTTGGGACAAGGACTACAAAGACAATCTTCTTGGGGTATGCTGAGAAGATTGATGCTCGAAGTTTTCTTGATATTGATTCAAATTATATCATTGAATCTTACAACGCATAATATTTTGAAGACAAATTTGTAAGGCACAAGAACATTGTTCTAGCGGATGTTCCTGAGAACAACGAGGGTGTGCAAGAAACTAGAGTCTTCAACGAGAATGTAGTCCAAGAAGATGTTGTTGAAACAAAGGCTGAACCAGAACTCGTCGAGCCATCAGCTAAGCGTGTGAGGAGGCCGAAGGACTTCGGAAGTGACTTTGTCACCTATCATGTGGAAGCAGATCCGCTTACCTATGATAAGGCGATGAAGACCAGAGACGTTGTTTTCTGGAGAGAGAGGCGATTGACAATAAAATTGATTACATCACCTCAAATAACACTTAGGTGTTTGTTGATCTTCCTGAAGGAGCAAAGCCCATCGGATGCAAATGGATCTTCAAGAAGAAGATGAAAGCAGACGAAACTATTGACAAGTTCAAGGCTAGGTTGGTAGCCAAGGGATTTTTTCAGAAGCAGTAGATCGACTATTTTGATACGTATGCTCCAGTAGCCCAGATGACAACTATCAGAATGTTGATTGCTCTCACAGCGATACATAAGATGGTGATACATCAGATGGATGTAAAGACAGCTTTCCTAAATGGTGAGCTGACCAAAGAGATTTATATACAACAGCCAGAGGGATTTGTCATCAAGGTTCTTGAAGACAAAGTCTGCAAGTTTGTGAAATCCTTGTACGGTCTTAAATAGGCTCTCAAGATGTGTCATAAGAAATTTGACAAGGTTATAAGGTCAAATAGCTACATGGTCAGCAAAATGGACAAGTGTGTTTACACAAAGTTCGCTGATGGTAGAGGTGTGTTCGTTTGTATGTACGTGGACGACATGCTAATCCTAGGCTCGGATATAGGCTGTGTCACGGAGACAAAGAAGTTCATCTCTAGCAAGTTCAGTATGAAGGACTTGGGGGAAGCTTATATGATCTTAGGGATCAAGATCATTTGGACAAACACTGGACTAGCGCTGTCACAGTCTCATTATATTGAGAAGACGATCACTCGTTACGGGTATCAGAATCTTTCAGGGATCGATACGTCGTACAGGTGTGATATGAAGCTGAAGCCTAATTCAAGAAAAAGCGTCAGGTAGCTGGAGTATGCAAACGTAATCAGGAGTTTGATGTATGCTACTATTGCCATAAGGCCTAACATAGCTTTTGCCATGGGAATGCTGAGTCGTTTCACGAGCAACCCAAGCATTGAGCACTGGAAAGCTGTGAAACAGGTTATGAGATATCTTAAGAAGACTCAGACATATGCACTACACTACAGCGAAGATCCGCCAGTATTGGAAGGCTTCAGTGATGTCAGCTGGTGCTTAGAGGTGGAAAGCGAGATATCCACAAGTGGATTCATTTTCATAATGGGCGGAGCTGCTATATCGTAGAAGTCGAAGAAGCAGACTATGCTCTCGCGGTCATCTATAGAATCTGAATTCTTTGTACTTAATACCATAGTCGAGGAAGCAAAATGGCTTCGAGGGCTCAAGTATGATCTTTTATTGATTGGGGCACAAATACTGGCGATACCGATATACTGCGACAACTAGGTGACTACGACGGTGGCATCAAATGATCTCTTCAACGGAAAGAAGAGGACTGTGCGGTTGAAGCACATGGTAGTATACGATCTCATCAAGAGAGACGTTGTTGTAGTGATTGATGTTTGAAGTCAAAAAAACCTGGCAGATTCGTTCACCAAGGGCCTCAAGCGCTAGCTGGTCGATGACACAGCAAGTAAAATAGGCTTAAAGGCATTATGATATTGTGTTATTACATTCCTACCATAAAGTTTTATGATATTAGTTCAAAAAAAAATCTACTAGGCATCTAGCTTTTAGTTCAAGGGAGGACCATTAACCGGAAGAATATCAAGAACAGTGGGTACATGTCCTATAGGGCATAGAGAGGTTACGGACCTATAACCGCTGTTGTCTACTGTATGTTTTCTGCAAAAAACAGATCCTGTGGGAAGGTTGGCTTAAATGCCTTAATGAGTTCTCATGCAGAGTGAATGCATGGTGTGCTTTACAGAAAGCACGATAGCATAGCACTACGAGGAGTGAAACTCTATGCTACAGTAGGGTAAATCTACTATGAGGTTCCCGAAAGGGGTAATGCATCGGCTTTGCGAGCCAAGTCACAGCGGCGTAGCACCGCAAATAGACAGGTAGCCTAATATTGTATGTTGAAATTAAAGAGGGTGTAGTCAGCACTACAAAGGAAAGAAGTTCCTCATGTTACAGTGGCATGACACCATAATGAGGTACCCGGTTAGGGATAAGCCTTGGCCTTGCATGCTATGTCGTTGCGACGTAACACCGCAAGGGAGCCTAAGGCTTCATGCTGGGTAGTATGGCATTACAAAGAGGCGGTGACCTCATGCTATAGTAGTGTGACACTACGATGAGGTTCTCGGTAGGGGTAATTCCTCGACTTTAGGCCATGTCATAGCGGCATAGCACCGCAAAGGAAGCGCAAGACGCTTCATGCTATATCTCTTTAATAAAGAACTCACCTATAGTGTATGGAAAGAGATATCAGGCCGTCTCTTGAGGGTAAACTTGTAGACGCCCAAAATTATACACTGAAACTAGGCTAGCACAGGGCCTTTAATGTGCATCCAGAAGCACATGTGACTACATTATGTGAGTAGAAAGAATTTTAGCTATGGTACAGAATTCAAGGCTTAGTCCGTTCTTGTATTATAGTCTGTTGTTTGACCCAAGCGGGAAGATTCAAGTCGTCAGCGACATCTCTTCTAGTGCATGATAGACAGTCACTATGGGGAACACTCAAATCCATATGTATTAAGATATGTAGGGAATTGTTGGTGCATTTACTCCTTGACATGTAGAGAGCTTGCTCTCAATATGCCTAGTAAAGTTTAGTCCCACATTGGAAGTGCACCATGAGGTATCTCAACATGTATACTTGGTGTATGTTGTTGGGATATGCACATGGGATGGTGACCCTAAGGAGGGAACCATGTGGATGATTTTACTAGAGGTAAGGATAAGGCCCCATGGTAAAGCTTTAAGCTTTTTGCTCTTAGGAATTAATTTCCATTAGAGCTAAGCCCCGTAGGGGCTTAGCGACTCGGAATCGGACCCGGACTCGAGCTCATGAGGCGTAATGTGGTATTTTGTTGGCGCACTTTGCACTTAGCACAACAGCTCGTCGCTAGGAGCATATGCGCTTAAGTTGCGCTCGTTGCACGAGCCTCTTGCGCATCCGATCGCGTGGCCAGATGGCGTAGCCAATTGGTACTGCCAGATTGCGTGGCCAATTGGCGCGACCAGATGGCGCTGCCCGATGGCGTACTAGTTGGCACGGCCAGTAGGCGTGTCAGTTGGCACGGCCAGTAGGCGTGCCAGTTGGCATAGCCTGTTGGTGCTGCCAGTTGGCGTAGCAGTTGGTGCACGGTTTGCGCAGGGTGCGTGCGGTTCGCGTATGGCATGACCGCGTGTGGAAGCAATGGCGCGATTGGCGCAGGGGTGCAGTTAGCGCGAGCTGTGTGCCATTTGACTCAAATCGTGTCTGTGCATGATTTGAGCAGTTACAGAATATTCGGGACGGTTTCTTCCCACGTCCCTAATATTCTGCTAACTGGATGGTTACATAATGTGGCTATATAAGCTTCTTTCCCCCCTCTCTCTCAGTAGTACAGAGTAGAACAAAAGTTTCGTTAAAAATATTTATTCTTTAATAATTTTGTTAAAAATTAGTTAATTAATAAAAAAACTAACTATTTTATTAGTATTATTAATTAATAAAAAATAGTATTATTAATTAAAAAATTAATTAATTAGTTAATTTTGTTATAATCATAATTAATAATTTATTAGTATTATTACAATATTAATTAATAATTTGTTAATTATTAATAATCATAATTTACTAGTATTATTATATTATTAATATAATATTAATTAATAATTTATTAGTATTATTATAATATTAATTAATAATCATATCCTATGTTTAGTATTATTAATTAAAAAATTAGTTAATTAGTTAATTTTGTTATAATCATATTAATAATTTATTAGTATTATTATAATATTAATTAATAATTTGTTAATAACTATTTTTATAATCTTAATTAATAATATTTTAATCACAATTAGAATCATATTTTATAATAATTTAATTAATAATTTACTAATCATAATAATATTAATTTATAATTACTATTTTTAAAATATTTAATTTATAGTTAATTAATCGTTAATTAATCGTTAATTATTAATTATTAATCAATAATTATAATTTATAATTGTTAATCGTTAATAAAAATTATCAATTGTTAATTATTAATCGTTAATTATAATTTATAGTTATTAATTATTAATCGTTAACTATTAATTATTAATCTTTAATTATTAATCGTTATTTATTTTAAAATTAACTAATCATTAATTATTAATTTTATAATTAATAATAACTAATCGTCAATTATTAATTACTAATTGTTAATTATTAATTTATAAATAATAATAACTATAATAATCATAGTTAATTAATAGCTTAATTATTGATCATGACTATAATTTAATTATTAAACATAAATCTAAATCCTATGTTTGGTTGGAGTTGGATTTGGACTTGGATTTGAATCATAAAATCCATGATTTGGATTTGGAGGATTTCCAAATCCAAATCCAAATAGTGAAATCCGGTTACCAAACAAGCCCTAATGCTTGAAGGAACGGGCATCCTTTGCTTGCTTATAAATATCCATCCCCCTTTGCTCCCAACATTTTCCTAACTTCTTTTCTAGAGCTTCTCTCCCAACATTAGGTTACGGTTTTCTCCAGACCCTCTTTCAGCAACATGTTTGATCTCTTTCTTCTACGGTCTACTCGATCTGTCGATGTCTATTTTCAAATCGATAGTTATATTTCTAGATCTCGTCGCCGCATGGGTCTTTTTTCTCTCATAGATATAGATTTGGTGGATGTAGATGGCTAGTAGGGAGGAAAAAAAAAACTATCATCCCTTGTATTAAATTGTATTTGGTGTTTTTCGTAGATATAAAGATTGTCTTTAGCATGCTTCTGAAGCTTCTTCTTCTTCTTCTTCTTCCAAGTTTAGTAAATTAAAAATTAGTTAATCTTTAATAATTTCGTTAAAAATATATATTCTTTAATAATTTCGTTAAAAATTAGTTAATTAATAAATTTTTTTAAACTATTTTGTTAGTATTATTAATTAATTAAAAATAGTATTATTAATTAAAAAAATTAGTTAATTAGTTAATTTTGTTATAATCATAATTAATAATTTATTAGTATTATTATAATATTAATTAATAATTTGTTAATTATTAATAATCATAATTTACTAGTATTATTATTATATTATTATAATATTAATTAATAATTTATTAGTATTATTATAATATTAATTAATAATCATATCCTATGTTTAGTATTATTAATTAAAAAATTAGTTAATTAGTTAATTTTGTTATAATCATATTAATAATTTATTAGTATTATTATAATATTAATTAATAACTTGTTAATAACTATTTTTATATAATCTTAATTATAATATTTTAATCACAATTAGAATCATATTTATAATAATTTAATTAATAATTACTAATCATAATAATATTAATTTATAGTTACTATTTTTAAAATATTTAATTTATAGTTAATTAATCATTAATTATTAATTATTAATCAATATTTATAATTTATAATTTTTAGTCATTAATAAAAAAATTATCAATTGTTAATTATTAATCGTTAATTATAATTTATAGTTATCAATTGTTAATTATTACTTTTATGTCGACTTTTTGTTATCTTCGATCTCTCCCGTATCACCTTAACTTTCTGTACAGTCTGCTCCATCAGTTCTGGGCCTAGATGTGTCGTTCCTCGACTTCATCCAAGGAAATGGACGATCTATACTTCTGGCCGTATAAAGCTTCATACGACGCCATTTGGATGCTGGACTGATAGCTATTGTTATATGCAAATTCAGCCAACAGTAGCTGAATGTTCCGTACAATCGAATTATTTTATCAAGATAGATCTTAGCAAGGTTATCAAGATAGATCTTAGCTGAACGTCCATCCCGATCCGAGTCTTTGCACGCCGATCCTTGATTAAGCTCGGGTCTTTATTATATCCTTGATTAAAAAAGATGTAATAACTCATTTGTCATGATTTTTCAAAAATTATATTTTTATGTTTAATTTTGTAGGAATAGTTGGATAAATTCTTCAAATTTATCTCTCTCTCTCCTATTTTTTGAAGAATTTTTTTTAGTAGAGATCACATATCCTCCCTTAAATTCCTCTCTTCCATTATTCCTACTGTCACGCCCCAGAAACAGAATACTGGAGAACGAGAGAATGACTCAGCCAGCTACGTATTTCGGGTAGATGAATACCGTATAATACGATCAATGCTGTCTAAAGACAAGGGGGTGCATACTACATGAAAGCCTCACTATGGTCACTTCACATCTATTGTCTCAATCATTCAACCAAGAAACAGTAATAAAGAACGTGTAAGATAAAGCAGTAAGGCGTCCCAAATACTCAGTCAAAATGTTCTTGATATCTGGCTTTATAAAACATAGCCAGATGATGTAGCAAGGTATACACAATTGTTTATCAGCTACAGCTTGACTTAGTTACAAACGATCCGACTAACATGTCGGTGCCAAACGGCAAAGTATAAAGTAAGTAACAAAAAGAGCGGGGAAGTAAGGAACCCACTCGAGTCCTCCTGCGATCATTCCTCTAGTATTGACCATCTTGGAGGTAGAAGTAAGCTGAGTCCTCGGGAGCCGGCTCTAAATCTGGCCATGCAAAACCAGAGAGGTTAGACCTCTAATAGCAAAGTACCGCAAGGAAGCACGATATAATGAATTAGAACCAGTAATAAGAAATATGATAAATAGATCTCTGCTTGCTACTGGGATTCACATGACATCACGACACTTCGAACCAACTTCCCAACCAAACAAGGACAGAAATTGACCCGTCATGTCCTGATATTCTGATCATCTCAGTTAGTTAACAGAGTAGGTACAGTACACAAACAAATCAATTTAAACGGCCATTTAACTACTACAGCTTGCTACTGTGAGTTCCAAGTTACCCTAGAAATATGCAATAAGGATTCCTCAGTTCTTACTATGAACAAGCAAGGCTAGTCTACCCAATCAATCAATTGCGCCAATCATAAATTAGACGAGTCCCAGCGGGACGCCCGTCATCAATATACAATAATAATATATAAGCAGATACCGCTCCATGCCCGTGTGGCAGATTTGCAGTATCTGTGGGAACCAGTCGGCATGTCGGACACTTAATAGTCCCAAAGATAGCTGCCATTTAAGAACTCGAGAATCCATTCTCTCCATGCTATCATGATTTTTATTTAACTTAATAGCTTCTATGTTAAGTGAAATCCTATGCCGTGGATCATGGTTATTCAAAATGAGTACCTTCGTACCAGGTACGATATGCACATCTCCACAACGATACCCGTGCGGTTAGGTTGTAGGTCTTACATAACGTAATACAATGATCAAAACTAGCCACAGAATAATCATGCCTTGACCATAAAGTATACATGCTGCTTTTGTAGAAAATAAATTGAAGCATGCATGTGTCTATATGCCAATATTCGGGATCGGCCAATCGATTGCAATAGTTCATAGTTAATATGAATGTGTCTCATTCATTCAATTCAATAAGACAACTAGCCAGTCTCTTAGTTCCAACTAGGAACGCATGATCAATAATTAATTGTAACGCCCCAAAACTAGAATACTGGAGAGCAGGGGCGTACATAGCCAGCTACGAATATTAAAGTACAACCCACCTCGCTATACGGTCACGGCTGTCTAGATACATGAGGGTTTAACTACAAGCCAACAGTCTCCTATGGTCATGAACCAGCCTATTGTCTCAATCTCAAGCAAGCAATAATAGTTACAAGATGTCAGAGCATCAAATATATAATAGCAAGGTGTCCCATACATTACATATTGGATGATCATGAAGCTAGTCTTACAAAATATCAAGACTAGCAAGAGTTCAGTCATACATGATCAACCCTAGGATCTGTCAATCATGTTATAGCCCGTAGGTGGACAGTAAATAAAGGTGCAATACGAGCTAACACGTGCTCGCCGGCTAAACGTCTCAAAAGAATAATTTTTACAATAAACTGGAAGGACAAAAAGAAACCCACTCGTTGCCAGGGTTACGCCTGGTGGTCACCATCTGGCTGGAAGACAGGTGGATCCTCTGGGGCTGCTCCGATATCTGGCCACACAAAACCAGCTGGGTCAGACCCCAGAAAGAGCAAGTACCACAAAGGAGGCTTCACTTAGGAACTAAAACCAGCATATCACAATAGAATATTAAAAATAGTAAATAAAGAACTGATAATAATAGAGATAACAACAGTAAACTGAGTACGAGGAAACCATTCAAGTAGCCAAGTCACAACCCTTAAACCAAACAAGGACCGGGGTTGCAGCCCTTCACCTGAATAGAAACCTGTCTCAAATACTATTGGTACAATAAAGACAATAAAAGAAGAGAGGACACAGAACTGCTCCGGGAGTCAGGTTATAACCCTTAAACCAAACAAGGACCGGGGTTGTAACCCTTTGCCTGAACAGAACTGGACCCCGATCTTTATCGTTAAGGCCAGTATAAATAATCATGATATTAAGGTAAGATAAAATATGACGAACATGACATGGGGTTGCAATAAGACAATAAACGAAGAGAGGACACATAACTGCTCCGGAAGCCAGGTTACAACCCTTAAACCAAAAAAGGACCGGAGTTGTAACCCTTCGTCTGAACAGAACTGGACTTCCGATCGTTATTGTTAAGGCAAGCATCAATAATCATGTCATGTCACAATCTTGCACAGGATCAGGATAAGACTAAGCTGGAATAAACTCCATCTAATCAATCACGGCCAATCAAGAGTACGGTTTAATAATTTAACTAACTAGGGTTATTACAGGCCTAATTCTTATAAAGATGCAATGAGATTATCCCAACAGCCACAAGCCCTGCAAACCATTCGATTATCCAGGTCGAATGTCCGTTTATGAAGAATGCAACATGTGACTGTGTGCTAGAAATGTGCCCTACTCGTCGGTAGGCTACAAGTCCACTTAATGCGCCCAGATAACGGGATTGCCTGTAGCTGGGAATCTCTTCATGTCTATTGAATTATTCTAGTTTATTAGCCTTAGTCAATTACTATAGGTATCCCTGACCGTGGTACTCAGGGATTCCTATCCTAGACATGATACAAGACAGTACTTGTTTATTTGTATAAACGCAATCGCCCACGGTGTCCAGGTCATTCAATTCTGTCATGACATGCTAGGCGTCGCAACAGTATTCGAGATATATATCATGTCAAATTCACTGTCAAGAGTGCGCCACGACGGACCACTATCATGTCATATCATTTGTCAAAAGTGTACCACAACTGTTCACCATTATGTTATGGAACATATTTAAAATTAACATTTAACCTGGTATAAGCGTATATGCAATAACTAAATATAAACAGGGTACAAGAGTTGTGGAGGAATCATTCGGCTTAGGGGAGACGGGGCATAACTTCAACATACGAACTCAAATAAGGTGCTCTAGAGATATTCGAAAAGGCAAGACAAAGATCTAAAACTTTCATGTCTTAAGTTTTTCGAAATTCTGGCTAGAAAATAGCAAAACTTGGCAAAAACAGTCGTTCTGTGCACTTTTACGTCAAAAATTTAATTCTACGTAAAATACGCAAAAGGGGAGGGTTTCAGCGTAAAATTTTACATTCTGGGTACCATCCAGCATAAAATTTTATATTCTGGGTACCATCCAGCGTAAAATACGCATAATTATGGTTTCCTGCGTAAAATTTTACATTCTGGATGCTATCCAGCATAAAATATGCAATTTCAGGGTTTCCTGCGTAAAATCTTACATTATGGATGCTATCCAGCATAAAATACGCAATTTTAGGGTTCCCTGCGTAAAATCTTTCCTGGGTAAAATCTTACATTTTGGATGCTATCCAACATAAAATACACAATTTCAGGGTTCCCTGCGTAAAATCTTACATTTTGTATGCTATCCAGCGTAAAATACGCAATTTCAGGATTCCATACATAAAATCTTACATTCTGGATGCTATCCAGCATAAAATATACAATTTCAGGGTTTCCGACGTAAAATCTTACATTCTGGATGCTATCCAGCGTAAAATACACAATTTCAGGATTTTCTGCGTCATAATCGGCCATCGGACCAATCCATCCCTAAGACCACATCATAATCGGCCATCGAAAATTCTATCAACCTAGCGAAAAACTCTCTACCACTAATTATGACCCGACACGAGGAAAACACTCTATCTACTCCCACAAGACCGTTACCAGTAAGTATATTAAGCCTTACTGATAATGACTCGGGCTCCAGTCCTATCCGTGTCGCGAATCGTGCAGACATAAATGAATGCGAAGCACCAGAATCAAATAATACTGAAGCTGAAAAGGTGGTGACGAGAATAGTACCTGCCACTACAAACAGCATCTGTAACACCCACTTTTCTAATTTTGGACTTTTGTAAAGTTTATTATTTAATAATAGGATTTATGATTTATGAATTTTTTAATTAATTTAATACTATTTAAAATTGGTGAATTATAATTTTGATGTGTTAGCTAGTGATCCCTAGAACTGTTGAGCCTAGAGATTAACCATGACCATGGGGACCTAACCATGTGATTAGAATGACTATTTACAACTTTTTAGGATAAGAATATTTTGGTCATTTTGTGACTTTTGAATTATTTAGAATTTTGATTAATTGATAAATTTTAGACTATTTTAATAATATTTAAATTGATGTATTATGATTTTGGTCATTTTTCATATTTTAATATTTTGGAAAATTTTTATATTTTTAATATTATTTTTATTGGATTTGTTTAGTCGGGTTTGAGTTTCGTCTCGTTCCGACTTGTATTGTGACCCGGATAGCTTAAACTCTAGATGGGACCCAGTATTAAGTTAAGCATGGCCCACAAAACCCAACATTTAAGTTAGTTAATTAAACTAATTTTTATCATGTTAGAATGGTTAAGTTAGAGACTCAAAACTAGAACATTTTGACCCCAAACTTGAACCTAGTCTAGACTTAACCATATGAGACTAGAGAGGGGCAATTAGGACATTTTCCATTAGCCCTAATGGACTCTTTATAGCAGCCACCTTTAGGGGAGAATGATTCATTTCATTCATTACAATCTTGCCTCTTTTATTTTCTTTTTGTTCTTCCCTAATTTTAGAGAGCCTTCCCATTGATTTGATCTCCAAATCAAATCATTCCTTTACCAAACCTTCCCTTAATCATTTCCATTCTCCAAGGGAAGAGTGCTACCAAGGATTGGAAGAGGAGTGCAAGGAGGAGTGTCCACTTTGAGGGATCTTCTATCGGAGCCGTGTCCTAAAGGATTTCATTAGGATTCCACTCCCAATAGGTAAAACCCATCATCTAAATCGATTTCCTTTGCAGATAAATTAGTTTTGAATCCGTAGGATCCATCCTCATAAATGTTTTCCATTTAGATTCAAATTTGAGGCCATTTGGAGCTCTCTTGAGAATTTTAGATATGTGTCTTGTGTCCTACTTGATAGATCCCAAATTAGGACACCCCATGTGTATGTATATATGATAATAGTTTAAATAGATATTTAAATTCAGTTTTAGAATGGTTAGAGAGTGGATTGATCTTAGTTAGGATGGTTAGAATGAGTTTCATTTGGATACCTATGTTTGTATCCAAGTATCTTGGCCTATATGTGTTCTTTTGTCCAAAACAACTTAAATTCGTCATAATATTCATCCACGTTTTTATTAACCAAAGCAACTTAGAAATGTCATAACTTTTAAATTAGAACTCCGATTTATCTCCCATTTTTTTAAAAGAACCTTATCGAAGTTAGCTTTCCAAATATATATTTTAATAAGCCAAATTCTTTCTGTAACTTTCTGTAGAATTATTGAGTGTCAGCTGTACGAAAGATGAATGTGTTTCGGTATTTTTGCGATTTCGGGAGCTTTCGGACACGAAAATGCAATCCGTTTGAAGTTTCGGAAAGCTAACCGAAGGGATACAACATACTTTAATCCTAGAATTTAGTAGAGGCCAATTGGTACAGTATTGGTTTTAAGTAGAAGAGTGACTATACGATATATGCATTTTATGTAACCTATGAGCCTATGTAGTATGGGTATTAAATGAATATAGATTATGTAATACATGATATATTAGATGAATAAAATGATATATATATATGATATATATCCTTTTTACATTAATGTATATATATGGTTGAATGCAAGCATGTAGGAATGCAATTAATATAATGTATGTAATCAATGCATAAATGAATGAATGAATGATATACAATGTATGCATGAAAGTATATAATGAATGCTAGATATGAATGCAAGGTATACATGTAATAATAGATATGAATGCATAATATATAAATAATATAATGCAATATATAATGATAGCATGTATGGTAATGTAGAATATATGATGCAAGCATGTATATGTCCACTATTTTTCCTTTTTCTTACATTTTTCTTTCCTTCCCTTTCCATTTCAGGTTTTTCCCTTTTTTTCTCTTATATTTTTACATGTTATATACAATATATATAATGTATAGATGCATGTAAGTATGTAATATGCATGAATGAATGTCATATATGAATGAATGAATCAATCAAAGGTATAAGTAAAATATAATGCATTGTAATGAATGTTAACATATATAATGTATAAAAGTATGTATGTAAATGTGCATGAATGTATATATCTATGTAACTATGTAAATATGCATGATGTAACATATGCCTACATATATAAATATGTATGTAATGTGGATATGTATGTATGTATGAAGGTATGTATTTATATATATTATCTATTTTATATTATGCATTATTGTGGTTCACATTGTCTTGTGATTGTGTGAGTGCTAGCCTAGACTTGGTTAGGCCTAGTGAGACTTGTTTGGGCTAGGACTTAACCTAGTTGACCTAATTTGACTAGTGTGGTTGACTAGAGTTGACCAAGTGTTGACTTTAGTCTAGTTTGACCTAGAAAGCATGCAGATGTATTGTACATTTCATTTATCATCTCTCGTATACATCTTGACCTGTGTTGCTCTAAATAGGACTCCGTGGCTTCAGTTTGGACCTCTATACCTATCAGCTGTTCAGGTTATCAGGCGAGTACATTCTCTGACCATTTCATACTTGCTAGAACGTCTATTCTTACCATAGATTAATTTACTTGATGCTGACACATTGGTAACACGGATTGGTACTATATGGATCTTCTTTTGCGATGTTATCTCCTTTGTGTTCACTAAATACATATTGTGATGTGCGTTTCACTAATATATTATATTTATTAAATACCCTTATCATTGTACACTCATTGTGCATATTGTACTCTCATTATCACATTGAGCTCTATTGTACAAGCTATTGTACAAGCTATTGTATAAGGTAACGTAACTGAATTTGATCCTTGTGTATTGATTGGGGAGGGAGAGTATAAATAGTTATGTGATCAATCCTATTATATAAGAAATTGTATATGTCCATTGTACACCCACGTATAAAGGAGTCCCATTTTATTGTATAACCTAGTCCGTTTACATAACCATATTGTACTCTAAATCACATATTGCTTACAGTTCTTACTTATCATATATAGATATTTCTTATTATCATATCCTTCTGTTTTTCATATACATCTTCTTTCAGCGTTTCATGTATCTTACTCTATTGCACGTTATATTTTCTAACCTGTTATGATCTGCGTGAGATGTATTGTGCTCACTCCTGTCCTGACTAGACCTGTTGATAAATTTTATAGATAGCTTGGACGTTGCCTGTTAGCCTAGAGGAGACACAGTAGAGGTTGTATAGATAGTTATTTTAGTTATCTTGAGTTGTATTTACTTTATGAATTACTGTATTTGAGATTTGAGATGTTTTTTGGGTTTATGTATCTTAGTCACTTAGACTTCTATCTGCGGTATCTCTTTGTGGATTTCATATTTTATCTATCTTTTATCATACTCTGTCTTAGATGTGATTGAGACTGTATTTGCAATGTCACCTCCATTCAGAGTGTATATACTGTATATGTACCTTTATATTGTTAGATGTTTGACCTAGGACAGCGTTCTACCGTCGACACTGCGGCGTAGGCTGGACGTACCCACTTCTCGTGCCCTTACTCTAGGGTACGGGTCGTGACACATTTTTAGTGGTGGCCCATGTAGGTCGAGTTTGTGTAGTGGTATTCGAACTAGAGTACCACTACAGCCTGCAGTAGGATTCGGATATATTTTTGAAGGTACTCAATCACAGTTAGGATCCCTTGAGAGATTCCTGGGATGACCCTTGAGAATCTTATTATAAAATATCTCGAAATTTGATTCTAATAGTTTATATTTATCTTTCTTGGTTAGTTAATGAATTTAATTTTTGGGTATCCATTGTTGATTTAATTTAATTTTTGTCAAGATGAAATTATATGGGCTAGGTCATCTAAGTTATGGAATCTAGTCTTCTACAGTCACATTAGCCAGCATGGTGAGGACATATAGTCTGATTTTGGATATATTTCTCGGGTGTGGAAATTTAAGGTTTTCACAGTCAAGCTAGCGACATCGCAAAAATTTTAAATACCATGATTCTAAAGGTATGTGCCTAAGTCGAGGACTTTGTGATTATCGTAGCCTTGCTTACTAGTATGACGAGGATTTAGAGTACCATGATTTTGGATAGACGCATATGATTATCAGATTGTACCTTAAATGTTCTTGAACATGTTTTCTCTACTTTTGTTTCAGTCATTCTAAAAAAAAAAAGAATTATTGTTTGTTTTGTTTGTTTTGCTTCTCATTATTTAATTTAGGAGTAGCTTTAGCTGTATTATAAACCTTGTGTAACTTCTTACTATGAATTTCTTCTTAATACAATGAATCGATGATTTTGCTAGACCTTATCTTGGATTTGATATTATAGCTCTGGTTTCAAAATGGTTCTTCTTTTAAACAGATAAGCAGAACAGATTTTATCGTTATTTTCTTCTTGCTATTATTCTTGTATTAAATAATAATAATAATAATAATAAAACTGTCTTGATTACATCAATCACCTACTTGCAATCTTGGTAGGAATCTAAATATTGGTCTTGATATGGAATTTAATTTTTATATTGGGACATGAGAATATATATATAGCGGACACAGACACTTTGCCTGACACGCATGCATGCTACACTTTGATTACCAATCCATCTAAATACATATAAATATGTTGTTGATGTTAAATTCTCAAAACCCTAATATCTCTGACACAATACAGTATCAGAGAATAGTTCTCTGTTTTTTTTCCAGTTTAAATTCGTAATTTAAATATAAATTTCATATTATTAGTTGTTGTTTACATCACTGCACATGTATGTTATATACAGGGTTTCAATTCTTAAAGAAATTGGTTAAGTTTGTGTTTGAATTTGTCAAATCTGAGACCGTGCGCATATTAACTGTAAGCCCCTATTTTTCAAAATTTATTTAAATTAATGTTAATTAATTTTTAATGTCATATTTAGCCTTAAAATAATTATTAGGATTTTTAGGAATTTTTCTAGAATTTTTAAATGATTTTTAAAATGAGTTTTATATATTAAAGTATTATTTTGTAATTAATTTAAATGTTTTAATATCATTTTGTAATTTTTAGAATTGTTTTAATATAGATTTGTAATTACTTCAAATTTTTTTATTAGTTTCTGCAAATACTTAAATCATTTTAATGTCGGTTTGCAAATATTATTTGCAAATTTATCCTAGGGAGGGACCTAACCCTAATTTCCTAAACCCTAGGGACCTAAGTGTAAACTACCCTCTCTCCCCAGTCCGATCACCGCCTTTCCCCTAATTTTCGGCGACCCTAACCGAAACCCTAACCTTAATCCGACAACCCACCGCCTTGGCTCCCCTATAAAAGAACCCCCTCACCTCCCTCGACCAACCACCACCACCATGACCTATCCCAGCCTAGCTCCGCCCCCGTCTTCCCCACTTAAACTCGCCTGAACCCTAGTTCCGACGACACCCCACCGCCAACTCCACAGCAGTCGCCACCGCCCCCCAACCACCGCCAGTCGAAGCGCCTCGCTGAGACGAACCCAGCGCCACCCACGCGCCACCGCCACGACGTCTCCTCCGCCCAGTTGCCGCCTCAAAAGCACGCTCGACTTGGACACGTACGTGTCTCTTTGGCTCATGTGTCCTACTGTGTCTCGATTTCACATATATGACACGCCAGCACATGACGACTCTATTGGTGAGTGTGGACACGGCAAACTCGTGTCGTGCGTGTCATAATCAACCCAGACACTTAGACTCCTGTGTCCCTAACTGTCAGGACACATGATGATTATTTTTTTTATATATTAACTAACTTAAACTTAAATAAAACTAACCTAAGTCCTAATTCTAACACAACGAGCGGGCTGACCCCCTGGCCAGCCCGACCCGACTCAAGAACTCGACCCAGAGGGCCGAGTTCAAGCCCCCCCTTGCTGTTCTATTGTTTATTTTTCTTTTTCCTTTTTGTTTTTCTTTTGTTATATATATATATATATATATATATATATATATATATATATATATATAAAATATATATATATATATATATATATGTATTTGTATATATATATGTATATAATGTACATATGCAGTATTTATATATATATATATATATATATATATATATATATATATATATATATATTATATTTAGTAAATTATAAATATATATATATATATTTGTATTTATGTACATATATGTATATATGTATATATTTTCATGTGTATATATATTATTATATATATACTATTATATATATGTATACAATATTTGTATATATATATATATATATATATATACTTTATAAATAAGTATTTCTTATATATATATATATATATTTTTAACATATGTATGTATATATCCATTATGTATAATTTTGCCTTATTAAAATATTAGTATTTATCATGTATTTTTATGTCTTTGTATTTTTGTATATTTAAATTTCTGCGACCATTTGGTGTCCAAGCCTAGCATGGATTTTTGGGCCCAAATGTGTTTTCACACATTCAAGACCTGTACAAGTCATATTGGACTTGATTCATGGCCTTGGGTCCTGTATTTGAACTTTGGTTTCAAATTATGTACATGGACAAAATACGCAGATAATTAATTATTTAATTTCAATTGTGTGCAATGCTGTTTTTGAATTTTTAAAAATACTTAAATTGCTGTTAAAATTCTGAAAAAATAGTATTTAGATACTATGTTAATTTAGATAATTTAGTATAATTTTTATAGTATTTAATTTACAGCTTTGCCACTAGTTTGGCATATGAAACCAAAACTCATCTTCTGTATACTTAGGAAAACTGATTTTTTATAAAATACTTGTACTGGTTAATAAATTCCAGAAAAATTATATTAAATTTCTATAATTAACAAGGATCTTTTTGGTACTTTATTTTATGTAAAATAAGCTTTTTGTCTATCTCAAAAATTGTTGGAACACAATGATCATTTGATTTATTTATTGATTAATTACGACTTGCAACTTTTTGTGCTATTTTGAGTTTTAGCCGTATCGAACCTCAACCCTCACTAGTGTAAACACTCTAGAAAGTTAGTTAAAGTAGTGTGTCACCCCACATTGGTCTCCTATGCTAAAGTCATTACTTTGGCTAGGTGCCCAATCACAAGTCGTGTTTCACCAATTAGTGTCTTAGCATTTTAGCTTAGTGTAAAAACTAAGTTTATGTATTTATTTTTATAGTGACGAGTTACCAGACATCTATAGCACTTTTATCGCAGCTTGCTTTGCTAGAGACAAGTACTTTCTACAAACTTTACATACTGTTACATAAATGAACTGCAAATCCAACCATGTTAAATGCTGATCCTTGGGGTAGCAAGTTAAATCTTCACATGTTGTACTTTCAGTTACTACCATGCTTAGAACAGTCTTTATGTATCTCTCACATGATTAGAATATGAGTTATGGGGAAACTGATAGTTGAGTACGTGATCATACCCCCTCTACAGTACCGAGCAAAGTTTTATTTTATATGTTACTGCGCCGTAGGCCTTTATCTCAAAGCTGTATTTGTGCGTATGTACATCTATCGCCTTTACACTTGTACGGAAGTACATTTCATTATGTGCCCCTGCACATTGTATACCTATTGACGATCACGTACCTGCTACAGTTTTAAATATTACATATACATCTGTCTCTATGACATATGTATCCTTGCCATGATAGATTATGTGATGCCATGTTTCCAGTTATTTCCTCTTATGTTCATTTTCATGTTTTATATGCTAGTTTGTTAGATTCAGTACTTGCTCCCGTCCTTACAGGATAACGTTGTAGGTGTCCTTACTGAGGAGGAGTTACTCTGTGACTCATATTATGATGATACTGCCGAGGACCCGACTTTGCTTTACGAGGATGTTCCTGCGGGGAGACTCGTCTAGTTTGCATAGCTGTTTGGGATACTTAGTGTAGTCATGTATTAGACTATGTGTTTTGTAACTGGACATGTATCCAGTTTTACATTTCAGACTTGTACTTTGGATATTTTACTATATGAGACAACTTTTGTGTTTGGAGCATTTATGACTTTTATTCACTTATAGAACTGTTAGCACATTTAGTCTTATCTTGTTATTTCTAGAACAGCTTACTGTGTTTTATCTCAAGCACAGGCTGGACATGACTCGGCCCGGCCCAACAATTTGGGTAACGGGTCAGGACATGTTTTTAGTGGTGGCCCATGCAGGTCGAGACTAAATTGTTTGGTTACGTTATTGTACCAAGCATGCCTGCAATTAGGAACTTAAGGTAATTAGACAACATTAGGAATGATGCTTAGAACACCTAGAGGAATGCTAGGATTGTAACACAGGAAATATATTACATGCTTGCTATTATAATTAGATTTTTTTGCCTATGATTGCTTACTTTAAACAAGTCCTTATAAGTCCTTTTTATTGTAATTAGATGGTGCTTACTCGTTCATCCCAGTCTGTTACACCTGAGAATGGCACGCTCCATATCCAGTCAGCTGACGAGTTGACTGATACACCCCCATCTCTACCTACCACATTCCTCCACTCCACAGATCCAAAAACCCAGATGCCTCCACCACCTTCCACATCACAGTCCCAGCAGGCCCCGATACTTCCACCACCCCCTATCACTATACCTACCCAGGCTTCCGTCACACTCGACGGGAACCAACTGCTCACTATGATCCAGGGGTTCCTAACAACCCATCAGGAGCAGACTACCCTACTCCGCCAGAGCATGGAGCGTTCTGAGGAACGTACCGTGGTCCCACCACCTGTAGAGCCACGGCAGAGAGCGGGGACGATCAAGGACTTCATAGGTCTGAATCCCAAGGAGTTCTCAGGGACTGAGGGTATAGTAGTAGCAGATGACTGGCTAGACTCGGTAGAGAGGAAGCTCCTTGGAGTTAGGATGCCGGGTGACCTCCAGGTCGAGGCAGCGGGATTTCTGCTAATAGACTTGGCAGGAGTCTGGTTCCGGAATGAGCCGTTATTTGCGTGAGGGAGGGCCACTTGGGATCAGTTCAAGACCCAGTTCAAGAAGAAATTCTTCTCGACCACTGCTAGAGTAGCCATGGGGCTACGATTCCAGAACATCCAGCAGGGGAACCGTTCTGTTGACGAGTATGCAGCAGAGTTTAGTCGACTGAGCCGTTTCGCTCCTAATCTGTTTACAGATCCAGAGGAGATGACCCATAGGTTTTGCCATGGTCTAGTTCCAGACATCGGCATTCTTATAGTGGCGAACGGCACGACTAACTACTACCAGAGCCTAGAGTGGGCCCGGAGCATTGAGGAGTGTCTTCTGTCTAGCAAGAGGCCGACTTCTGTACATCATGAGGGACCGTCCAAGCATCATGCTTTCCAGTAGAGAGCACCGACGTCGCACCAGCAGACATACCGTCCCCCTACACCACATCATCAGACCCCGCCAGTTAGAGCCCCGGGACCTCAGCAGCTGCAGAAGGGGGCTATGTGTTCTTTCTGTAGAAGGCCAGGGCATGACTTCGCCATCTGCAGGAAGAGGTTGGGTCAGTGTTTGGCTTGTGGGTCTGCCACCCATCAGATTCGAAACTGCCCAGCAGCCAATGGACCTAGAGGACCACTCCCAACTCAGCAGTAGAGGTTTGGGCAGCATCTGCAGCAGCAGAAGGGACCTCAGGGGAAGGTTTATAGCCTAGCCCTTGAGCCAGAACCGGAGCAGGTTTCGGAGCAAGATTACTTAGCTGACGTCATCACAGGTCATATTTATTTGCATACTTTTCTAGCTCTATGCTTGTTTGATTCTGGTGTAACTCATAGCTTCCTTTCATTAGAGTTTATGCATAAACACCATCTAGTAGCTACACCTACTGCGGAGATTAGTAGAGTGATGACGGGAGGAGGACCAGTGCCTATTAGAGCTATCTATAGATGTTCTATTTTTATAGCCGGGAGAGAGTTCAGGGGACGATTCTTTGTGATGCCACTCCCCGGTTATGATATCATATTGGGGATGGACTGGCTTAGCTATGCCCATACATCTATAGATTGTCATGAGGGTAGTATTTTGTTCAGTCCCCCAGGCACAGCACCATTCAGTGTCAGGAGGACAGGGCCGGAGATCAGCCTAGAGCCGAACTGTTGTGCGACAGTTGGGGACGTAGCACCGCCACACCCTATCATCAGGGAGTTTATGGATGTATTCCCAGAGGATCTTCCAGGGCTTCCGTCTGACAGAGATGTGGAGTTCACTATAGATTTAGTGCCGGGTTCATCACCAGTATCCCGGGCTTGCTATAGAGTGAATCCCAAGGAGGCCGTAGAGATGAAAGAGCATATTGATGACCTGTTGAAAAAGGGTTTCATTCGATCCAGTGCTTCTCCATGGGGAGCACCAGTGCTCTTTGTGCCTAAGAAGGATGGTACAGTCCGGTTGTGTATTGACTACCGGGCTTTGAATGCCATCACCATCAAGAACAAATATCCTCTGCCCAGGATAGATGATTTGTTCGACCAATTGAGCGGGGCGAAGGTGTTTTCCAGGATAGATTTGAGATTCGGGTACCACCAGGTGAAGGTTAGGGCAGCAGACATCCAGAAGACGACATTCAACACGAAGTACGTGCAGTACGAGTTTTTGGTGATGCCATTTGGTCTCACAAATACGCCAGCTGTCTTTATGAATTTGATGAATAAGATATTCCACCAGTATCTGGATAAGTTCGTCGTAGTGTTTATCGACGACATCCTGATATACTCAAAGATGCCGGAGGAGCATGCAGAGCACTTACGGATAGTTTTGGGGATTCTGAGGCAGGAGAGATTGTTTGCCAAATTGTCGAAGTGCGAGTTCTTTTTAGACCAAGTGGGGTTTCTCGGCCATGTAATTACTGGAGATGGAATCTCGGTGGATCCCAGGAAGATTGCTGCAGTTGAGACATAGAAGGCTACGACGTCAGTTTCAGAGATCAGGAGCTTTCTGGGTTTAGCAGGCTATTATAGAAAGTTCGTCCAGGACTTTGCTAGGATAGCTGAACCCATGACGAAGCTGACACGGAAGGACACAGAGTACATCTGGTCAGAGGACTGCCAGGCAGCATTTGAGGAGCTGAAGAGGAGGCTGACGACCGCTCCAGTTCTGACATTGCCTTCAGGTTCTGGAGGTTTCACCATATACAGCGATGCTTCTGGAAAGGGGCTAGGATGTGTCCTACAGCAGCATGGAAAAGTGATTGCTTATGCATCTAGGCAATTGCGGACTCATGAGAGGAATTATCCTACCCATGACCTAGAGTTAGCTGCGGTGATCTTTGCACTCAAGTTATGGAAACATTACTTATACGGAGAGCGTGTGGAAATCTTTACTGACCACAAAAGCTTGAAGTATGTGTTCACGCAGAAAGAGCTGAACATGAGGCAAAGACGATGGTTGGAGTTGATGAAAGACTTCAACATCGATTTACAGTATCACCCCAGAAAGGCAAATATGGTGGCAGATGCGCTGAGCAGGCATCCGATGGCATGGTACTTATGATTGATCGGCATTTGTGGGAGGATCTGGAGAAGCTCGGTATCGAGCTAGTTCGGCCAGGATCAGTGATACAGATGATGGCGCTTGACATTCAGTCAGGTTTGATAGAGCAGATCCGGGAGGCACAGTCTACAGATAAGAGCCTTCGCAGACTTCGAGCCCAGGCTTTAGTTGGATTGCTGGATGACTTCACTATAGCAGAGGATGGATCCTTGAGGCATGGCAGCCGATTGTGCGTGCCGAAGGGAGAGCTGGTAGAGGCAGTCTTGCAGGAGGCGCACCGATCGAGATATTCTATTCACCCTGGTGCCAACAAGATGTACCGTGACTTGCGGAAACATCTTTGGTAGCACGGGATGAAGAGGAATGTATCACGTTTTATCTCGAGATGCCTAGTTTGCCAGCAGGTCAAGGCAGAGCGCTAGAGGCCAGCTGGTTTGTTGCAGCCGTTACCTATTTTGAGTGGAAGTAGGAACATATTACGATGGTCTTCGTCTCAAGGCTTCCTCGTTCCCAAGGAGGGAAGGATGCCATTTGGGTCATCGTGGACAGGCTGACGAAGTGTGCGCACTTCATACCCTTCAAGGTGGGGCTTTCCACCGAGAAGTTGGCGGAGCTATACATACAACAGATAGTTCGCCTACACGGAGTGCCGGTGAGCATCGTGTCGGACAGAGACAGCAGATTCACATCCTACTACTGGAGGAGCTTGCAGGAGGATTTGGGCAGTAGGCTCAAGTTCAGTATGGCGTACCACCCGCAGACAGATGGGCAGTCCGAGAGGACGATACAAACACTGGAGGATATGCTGAGGACCTGCGTGCTGGACTTCGGAGGATCATGGGAGAGCCATATGCACTTGGTAGAGTTTTCATACAACAACAGCTACCAAGCCAGTATCGATATGTCTCCTTTCGAGGCGCTATATGGATGACGATGCCGCACACCGCTCTTTTGGGATGATGTTGGAGACAGAGTTATGCTTGGGCCAGAGATGATCACGGATGCAGCAGAGAAGGTCGGGATGATCAGAGACAGGCTCAGAGTAGCCTAGGATAGGCAGAAACACTGGGCTGATGCTAGTCGCAGGCCGATGGAGTTCGCAGACGGTGATATGGTGCTAGTGAAGATATCACCTACTAGAGGGACGATCCGGTTCGGACGAGGAGGGAAGCTGAGATCCAGATACATCGGGCCGTTCGAGATACTTGGCAGGATTGGAGAGGTAGCTTACAGGGTTACACTTCCACCCAACCTAGCAGGAGTTTACGATGTCTTTCACGTATCTCAGCTGAGGAGATATGTTCCAGACCCCAGTCATGTGCTAGATCATTCAGAGTTGGAGGTCGGACCGAGCCTTACAGTTTCTGAGCAGCCAGTAGAGATATTAGACAGGAGAGAGAAGAGGCTGAGGAACAAGGTTATACCCTTAGTACGAGTAGCTTGGAGCCGTCACTCTCCGGGTGAATCTACTTGGGAGAGGGAGTCGGACATGAGGGAGAGATACCCTTACTTGTTCGATCCAACCGCTACGAGGGAACAACCCGTTCCCGCTTGATACCTTAGAGGTTAGTTTCGATCGCAGCCTTAGCCATTTTGTTGCATTGCTTGCTATGTTAGAATATTGTAGGGTCTTTAATCCTTGTGAATTTCGAGGACGAAATTTTTCAAGGAGGGAAGACTTGTAAGCCCCTGTTTTTCAAAATTTATTTAAATTAATGTTAATTAATTTTTAATGTCATATTTAGCCTTAAAATGATTATTAGGATTTTTAGGAATTTTTCTAGAATTTTTAAATGATTTTTAAAATGAGTTTTATATATTAAAATATTATTTTGCAATTAATTTAAATGTTTTAATATCATTTTGTAATTTTAGAATTGTTTTAATATAGATTTGTAATTACTTCAAATATTTTAATTAGTTTCTACAAATACTTAAATCATTTTAATGTCGGTTTACAAATATTATTTGCAAATTTATCCTAGGGAGGGACCTAACCCTAATTTCCTAAACCCTAGGGACCTAAGAGTAAACTACCCTCTCTCTCCAGCCCGATCACCGCCTTCCTCCTAATTTTTCGACGACCCTAACCGAAACCCTAACCCTAATCCGACAACCCACCGCCTTGGCTCCCCTATAAAAGAACCCCCTCACCTCCCTCGACCAACCACCACCACCATGACCTATCCCAGCCTAGCCCCGCCCCCGTCTTCCCCACTTAAACTCGCCTGAACCCTAGTTCCGACGACACCCCACCGCCAACTCCACAGCAGTCGCCACCACCCCTAACCACCGCCAGTCGAAGCGCCTCGCTGAGACGAACCCAGCGCCACCCACGCGCCACCGCCACGACGTCTCCTCCGCCCAGTCGCCGCCTCGAAAGCACGCTCGACTTGGACACGTACGTGTCTCTTTGGCTCCTGTGTCCTACTGTGTCTCGATTTCACATATATGACACGCCAGCACATGACGACTCTATTGGTGAGTGTGGACACGGCAAACTCGTGTCGTGCGTGTCATAATCAACCCGGACACTTAGACTCCTGTGTCCCTAACTGTCATGACACAGGATGATTATTATTTTTTTATATATTAACTAACTTAAACCTAAATAAAACTAACCTAAGTCCTAACTCTAACACAACGAGCGGGCTGACCCCCTGGCCAGCCCGACCCGACTCGAGAACCCGACCCAGAGGGCCGAGTTCGAGCCCCCCTTGCTGTTCTATTGTTTCTATTTCTTTTTCCTTTTTGTTTTTCTTTTGTTATTATATATATATATATATATATATATATATATATATATATATATATATATATATATATATATTTGTATATATATATGTATATACTGTACATATGCAGTATTTATATATATATATATATATATATATTTTTATATTTAGTAAATTATATATATTTTATATTTAGTAAAAAAAAAATATTTTATATTTAGTAAATTATATATATATATATTTGTATTTCTATTGTTTCTATTTCTTTTTCCTTTTTGCTTTTCTTTTGTTATTATATATATATATATTTATATATATATATATATATATATATATATATATATATATATATATATATATATATATATATATATATATATGCATTTGTATATATATATGTATATACTGTACATATGCAGTATTTATATATATATATATTTTATATTTAGTAAATTTTATATATATATTTGTATTTATGTACATATATGTATATATGTATATATTTTCATGTGTATATATATTATTATATATATACTATTATATATATGTATACAATATTTGTATATATATATACTTTATAAATAAGTATTTTCTTATATATATATATATATATATATATATATATATATATATATATATATATATATATATATATATATATATATATATATATATATATTATATATATATATATATATATATATATATATATATATATATATATATATATATATATATATATATATATATATATATATATATGTATTTTAACATATGTATGTATATATCCATTATGTATAATTTTGCCTTATTAAAATATTAGTATTTATGATGTATTTTTATGTCTTTGTATTTTTGTATATTTAAATTACTGCAACCATTTGGTGTCCAAGTCTAGCATGAGTTTTTGGGCCCAAATATGTTTTCACACATTCAAGACCTGTACAAGTCATATTGGACTTGATTCATGGCCTTGGGTTCTGTATTTGAACTTTGGTTCAAATTATGTACATGGACAAAATACGCAGATAATTAATTATTTAATTTCAATTGTGTGCAATGCTGTTTTTGAATTTCTAAAAATACTTAAATTGCTGTTAAAATTCTAGAAAAATAGTATTTAGATACTATGTTAATTTAACTAATTTAGTATAATTTTTATAGTATTTAATTTACAGCTTTGCCACTAGTTTGGCATATGAAACCAAAACTCATCTTCTGTATACTTAGGAAAACTGATTTTTATAAAATACTTGTACTGGTTAATAAATTCCAGAAAAATTATAATAAATTTCTACAATTAACAAGGATCTTTTTAGTACTTTATTTTATATAAAATAAGCTTTTTGTCTATCTCAAAAATTGTTGGAACACAATGATCATTTGATTTATTTATTGATTAATTACGACTTGCAACTTTTTGTGCTATTTTGAGTTTTAGCCGTATCGAACCTCACCCCTCACTAGTGTAAAGATCCTGGAAAGTTAGTTAAAGTAGTGTGTTACCCCATATTGGTCTCCTATGCTAAAGTCATCACTTTGGCTAGGTGCCCAATCACAAGTCGTGTTTCACCAATTAGTGTCTTACCATTTTAGCTTAGTATAAAAACTAAGTTTATGTATTTATTTTTACAGTGACGAGTTACCAGACATCTATAGCACTTTTATCGCAGCTTGCTTTGCTAGAGGCAAGTACTTTCTATAAACTTTACATACTGTTACATAAATGAACTACAAATCCAACCATGTTAAATGCTGATCCTTGGGGTAGCAAGTTAAATCTTCACTTGTTGTACTTTCAGTTACTACCATGCTTAGAACAGTCTTTATGTATCTCTCACATGATTAGAATATGGGTTATGGGGAAACTGATAGTTGAGTACGTGATCATACCCCCTCTACAGTACCGAGCAAAGTTTTATTTTATATGTTACTGCGCCGTAGGCCTTTATCTCAAAGCTGTATTTGTGCGTATGTACATCTATCGCCTTTACACTTGTACGGAAGTACATTTCATTATGTGCCCCTGCACATTGTACACCTATTGACGATCACGTACCTGCTACAGTTTTAAATATTATATATACATCTGTCTCTATGACATATGTATCCTTGCCATGATAGATTATGTGATGCCATGTTTCCAGTTATTTTTTCTTATGTTCATTTCAATGTTTTATATGCTAGTTTGTTAGATTCAGTACTTGCTCCCATCCTGACAGGATAACGTTGTAGGTGTCCTTACTGAGGAGGAGTTACTCTACGACTCATATTATGGTGATACTACCGAGGACCCGTCTTTGCTTTACGAGGATGTTACTGCGGAGAGAGTCGTCTAGTTTGCATAGCTGTTTGGGATACTTAGTGTAGTCATGTATTAGACTACGTGTTTTGTAACTGGACATGTATCCAGTTTTACATTTAGACTTGTACTTTGGGCATTTTACTATATGAGACGACTTTTGTGTTTGGAGCATTTATGACTTTTATTCACTTATAGAACTGTTAGCACATTTAATCTTATCTTGTTATTTCTAGAACAACTTACTGTGTTTTATCTCAAGCACAGGCTGGACATGACTCGGCCCGGCCCAACAATTTGGGTAACGGGTCGTGATATTAACCCTTTAACACTGGATTCTTAGGTTGTGGTTGTGGTGAACATTGGGTTGGTTTTGATGTTCGAATTTTACCAAAATCCTGAAACTGAATACATGTTTATATTTTTCACATTGATTTTAAATATTTAGTTCAATTTCAGATTTAATATGTAATATTAAACTGAAATGAATGATTGAACCATTTATTTTAAGTTATAACCCATGTATTCTTGACACTCTACACTAATGTACACTAATGTTCATAACTGCCATGTAAACCTAACCCTTCATCTCTATGTTATGTTCATATATTTATATAGGTATATATATATATATATAGTTTATGCATACTGTTATAATGTATATAGATACATAACTAAATCTCTACCTCTCTATACATATAGATATATGTATATATATGGTTAGCCATGCATGTTATGAGTAAATAGGTTGTGCATTGTAGATTGTTTAACCAATATGCCATGAGTAGTGTAACTTGATAGCTATTGTTTTGAAACCCAAATCCTCCTATACACTTTCATGTATATTTCACACACACATACACATGTCTACTATCTAAACCTATGAACATGTCCACATACACCCATACACACACTAACCACATAACCTTTACATAATGCTAGCTTTTCCCCTTCTAACACTCTCTCTCTCTCTCTCTCTCTATATATATATATATATATATATATATATATATATATATATATTGTGATTGGATTAAAATACTCGACATTTGTGCTTTAAATTTTGATTTTGATTATACCTTAAAGCCTTGATGATTTGTTATTTCTGTATCTTTTCCAGTTTAACACCCCTGATTGCTTGTAAGTTTTGATACCCTATGATTGTTTTCGTCTAGTGTAACTAGTATACCTAAATGAGACTTACACTACCACCGTATGCCATGACCTTGTATGCCATTCTTTTAAATTGTATGATTTAGGTAAGTTCTGAGACTTTGATTGTTGGGGACGAGACTCTAGAAGAAGTACGACCATCTTAATTTCGAGGACGAAATTATCTAAGGAGGGTAGACTTGTAACATCCACATTTCTAAAATGAGGGTAATTTTGAACTTTTATAAAAATTTATTATTTAATAATAGGATTTATGATTTATGAAAATTTTTAATTAATTTAATACTATTTAAAATTGGTGAATTATAATTTTGATGTGTTAGCTAGTGAACCCTAGAACTGTTGAGCCTAGAGATTAATCATGACCATGGGGACCTAACCATGTGATTAGAATGACTATTTACAACTTTTTAGGCTAAGGATATTTTGGTCATTTTGTGACTTTTGAGTTATTTAGGATTTTGATTAATTGGTGAATTTTAGATTATTTTAATAATATTTAAATTGATGTATTATGATTTTGGTCATTTTTCATATTTTAATATTTTAGGAAAATTTTATATTTTTAATATTATTTTTATTGGATTTGTTTAGTCGGGTTTGAGTTTCGTCTCGTTCCCGGGTAGCTTAAACTCTAGATGGGACCCAGTATTAAGTTAAGCATGGCCCACAAAATCCAACATTTAAGTTAGTTAATTAAACTAATTTTTATCATGTTAGAATGGTTAAGTTAGAGACTCAAAACTAGATCATTTTGACCCCAAACTTGAACCTAGTCTAGACTTAACCATATGAGACTAGAGAGGGGCAATTAGGACATTTCCTATTAGCCTTAATGGACTCTTTATGGTAGCCACCTTTAGGGAAGAATGATTCATTTCATTCATTACAATCTTGCCTCTTTTATTTTCCTTTTGTTCTTCCCTAATTTTAGAGAGCCTTCCCATTGATTTGATCTCCAAATCAAATCATTCCTTCACCAAACCTTCCTTCAATCATTCCCATTCTCCAAGGAAAGGGTGCTACCAAGAATTGGAAGAGGAGTGCAAGGAGGAGTGTCCACTTTGAGGGATCTTCGTATCGGAGCCGTGTCCTAAAGGATTTCATTGGGATTCCACTCCTAATAGGTAAAATCCATCATCTAAATCGATTTCATTTGCATATAAATTAGTTTTGAATCCGTAGGATCCATCCTCATGCATGTGTCCCATTTAGATTCAAATTTGAGACCATTTGGAGCTCTCTTGAGGATTTTAGATATGTGTCTTGTGTCCTACTTGATAGATCCCAAATTAGGACACCCCATGTGTATGTATGTATGTATGATAATAGTTTAAATAGATATTTAAATTCATTTTTAGAATGGTTAGAGAGTGGATTGTCTTAGTTAGGATGGTTAGAATGAGTTTCATTTGGATACCTATATTTGTATCCAAGTATCTTGGCCTATATGTCTTCTTTCGTCCAAAACAACTCAAATTCGTCATAATATTCATCCACGTTTTTATTAACCAAAACAACTTAGAAATGTCATAACTTTTAGTTAGAACTCCGATTTATCTCCCATTTTTTTTAAAAGAACTGTATCGAAGTTAGCTTCCCAAATATATATTTTAATAAGCCAAATTCTTTCTGTAACTTTCTGTAGAATTATTTGAGTGTCAGCTATTCGAAAGACGAACGTATTTCGGTATTTTTGTGATTTCGGGAGCTTCCGGACACGAAAATGCGATCCGTTTGAAGTTTCGGAAAGCTAACACGAAGGGCTACAACATAATTTAATCCTAGAATTTAGTAGAGGCCCAATTGGTACAGTATTGGTTTTAAGTAGAAGAGTGACTATACGATATATGCATTTTGTGTAACCTATGAGCCTATGTAGTATGGGTATTAAATGAATATAGATTATGTAATACATGATATGTTTGATGAATAAAATAATATATATATGATATATGTCCTCTTTACATTAATGTATATATATAGTTGAATGCAAGCATGTAGGAATGCAATTAATATAATGTATGTAAGCAATGCATAAATGAATGAAAGAATGATATACAATGTATGCATGAAAGTATATAATGAATGCTAGATATGAATGCAAGGTATACATATAATGATAGATATGAATGCATAATATATAAATAATATAATGCAATATATAATGATAGCATGTATGGTAATGTAGAATATATGATGCAAGCATGTATATGTCCACGATTTTTCCTTTTTCTTATATTTTCCTTCCCTTTCCTTTCCATTTCAGTTTTTTTCCTTTTTTTCCTCTTCTATTTTTACATGTTATATACAATGTATATAATGTATAGATGCATGTAAGTATGTAATATGCATAAATGAATGTCATATATGAATGAATGAATCAATCAAAGGTATAAGTAAAATATAATACATTGTAATGAATGTTAACATATATAATGTATAAAAGTATGTATGTAAATGTGCATGAATGTATATATCTATGTAACTATGTAAATATGCACGATGTAACATATGCCTATATATATAAATATGTATGTAATGTGGATATGTATGTATGTATGTATGTATGTATGAAGGTATATATTTATATATATTATCTATTTTATATTATGCATTGTTGTGGTTCACATTGTCTTGTGTTTGTGTGAGTGCTAGCCTAGGCTTGGTTAGGCCTAGTGAGACTTGTTATACTTGTTTGGGCTAGGACTTGACCTAGTTGACCTAATTTGACTAGTGTGGTTGACTAGAGTTGACCAAGTGTTGACTTTAGTCTAGTTTGACCTAGACAGCATGCAGATGTATTGTACATTTTATTTATCATCTCTCGTATACATCTTGACCTGTGTTGCTCTATATAGGACTCTGTGGCTTCAGTTTGGACCTCTATACCTATCAGCTGTTCAGGTTATCAGGCGAGTACATTCTCTGACCGTTTCATACTTGCTAGAACGTCTATTCTTGCCATAGATTAATTTACTTGATGCTGACACATTGGTAACACGGATTGGTACTGTATGGATCTTCTTTTGCGATGTTATCTCCTTTGTGTTCACTAAATACATATTGTGATATACGTTTCACTAACATATTGTATTTATTGAATACCCTTATCATTGTACACTCATTGTGCATATTGTACTCTCATTATCACATTTAACATAACTGAATTGGATCCTTGTGTATTGATTGGGGAGGGAGAGTAGAAATGGTTATGTGATCAATCCTATTGTATAAGAAATTTTATATGTCCATTGTACACCCACGTACAAAGGAGTCCTATTTTATTGTATAACCTAGCCCGTTTACATAACCATATTGTATTCTAAATCACATATTGCTTACAGTTCTTACTTATCATATATAGATATTTCCTATTATCATATCCTTCTGTTTTTCATATACATCTTCTTTCAGCGTTTCATGTATCTTACTCTATTGTACGTTATATTTTCTAACCTGTTATGATCTGCGTGAGATGTATTGTGCTCGCTCTTGTCCTGACTGGACCTGTTGATAAATTTTACAGATAGCTTGGAGGTTGCCTGCTAGCCTAGAGGAGACACAGTAGAGGTTGTATAGATAGTTATTTTAGTTGTCTTGAGTTGTATTTACTTTATAGATTACTGTATTTGAGATTTGAGATATTTTCTGGGTTTGTGTATCTTAGACACTTAGACTTCTATCTGCGGTATCTCTTTGTGGATTTCATATTTTATCTATCTTTTATCATGCTCTACCTAAGATGCGATTGAGACTGTATTTGCTATGTCACCTCCATTCGGAGTGTATATACTGTACAGGTACCTTTATATTGTTAGATGTTTGACCTAGGACAACGTTCTACCGCCGACACTGCGGCGTAGGCTGGACGTACCCACTTCTCGTGCCCTTACTCTAGGGTACGGGTCGTGATACCAGCACTTGACTATGCCCTCTGGATGCGGGTCCCCTCTGCTGAAAATTCTTCTGCCTGCTCTGGATCAGGGCTTAGGCTTGGGCATACTGCTGCGGTCTCTGCTGCTGGAATGCCTGGGCCTGCATCGAAAATGACCTCGGGAACGGGTACTGTGGCTGCTGTTGCTGCTGGACTAGTGCTGGTCCTCTGACTGAAGGACTAGAGAAGGCCGATGAACTCCCCATGTTCGGGCAGTTCCCAACCATGTGGTCCGGGGCACCACAAACCAAGCAGAAACCCTGTGCTCTGCGACACTCTGATACCACATGTCCTGGCTTCCCGTAGTATGAACATCCCACTGCGGAAGACTGCTTCTGCTTCTGCTGCTGAGGGTGCATCGGGGTGGAATGCTGAACCGACGTCACTGAGGCCGCCCGCCTCGGAGCTCCAATGGTCAAAGGCCTGGCTACCAGGGCTGGGGCTGACGACTGGTTCATCTGGCTATGGGATCGATTCCGACCTCCGGTCCTATCCATGATCCTCTGGAAGGTATATTCGTGCCTCTGGGCTGTCCTCAGTACTGTATCAAAGGTCTGATGCTCAAACTGCTCCACCGCCAGCAAAATCTCTAGGTGGAGCCCCTGCTGGAACCGCTGGGCTCTATCGAACTCTGTCGCCACCAAGGTGGGAGCAAACCGACTAAGCCGGGAGAACTCGACCGCATATCCATCGATCGTCCTGTCCATCTACTTCAGATTGGTGAACCTCGTCTGTAGATCATACCGAGCTACAGCATCAAAATACTTGGTCTGGAATCTCTCCATGAATACTGTCCAGGCAATAGGGGGCACTAATCCAACGGCCTGCGCCGTCCACCAGCTGCGGGCAAGATCCAATAGCTGTAGGCGCACCACGGCCACCTTCTCGTTCTCTGAAGTCCTGGCTGCTTCTAGAATCACCTCTGTGTCCTGAAGCCATGCATCTGCAGCGATCGCATATTGTCACGACCCGCACCCATTTTTTCGGATACAAGACGTGTCCAAGCCAGCCTACGCCGCAGAGTCGGCGGTAGAACGTTGTCAAGCCCGCAAAAAATAAATGCTCACATTATCACATTTGCTGCTCATTCATATTTCTAAGTTTATTACAACAGTTACAACATTTATATTTAAAAGAAATACAAGATTTTACAAATAATGAAATTGATACAACTGCTATCAATTTCTAGGTTCCTGTCTGCGAGTACACACGTATCTCCCAAGCTAAGTGAAGCCACAGCTAACCTGAAAAATGTTGGTTTCCAGTCAGGAATGGAACAAGTACACAAACTGACGGCAATGCAAAAATACAATAGAATTAACAAGACATGAAAATAACATATGAGATGTGAAAACTGAAAAGTACTGATGACATGGCACGATGGAAAAGAAAAGGAAAAATAAATAAAAGACAACTACATATGTGGTGTGAAATATCCTTTTCGACATGTGAACGGCTAGGGGGTAAATTCGGCACCCTGCACGTGTCGTGTGCAGCTGCTATTATTCAAGAATAGACTCATGGGATAGTTCTGGGTACTCCCTATGCCTACTAAGATATTTCTCCTCCCGACTACTCCGTGTGACGAGCGTGTCAACAAGCAGCAAGATATATGTATAGACATGAAATGAAAAGACTACTATGAATCGAAAGCAATCAGAAAGTGCACTTGCCTGAGGTCCTTAGCTGGTGAAACCAATAATACTATACCACTCAATGAGCCACAATCAGTCAACACATGCAGAAGTCTCCAGATGCTGAAATAAATAGTATCAATGTTCTTAGAATAGTCAAATTAGCTAGGATTGCCTGTCCTTAAGTCCAATTCTGGATACAGAGGCAAAACGGTAATTTTGGGCAAAAACGGTATCCGTCGTTGGACCCGCTTTGCACCGAAAAATGTGCCAGAGTCAATGGTCTCTAAAGTCGTTAAACTATATATCTACGGATCTGATTTTTCGATACGAACCCAACCGTATGTCCAGTTTTGGATTCCGGTGGGCCGTGTACAAAATCGCCCGTTGAGTTGGACCGTGGGGCCCGTAAAACGGCGTTCCGATTCAACTGTCTCAGAATCGGACCAAACTTGGCATAAAGGACCAGAAAAATGATATGGTCCTGTTGGCGGAAGTTTCGTCTCGATCTGGCGAGTGTGCACAAAGTAATTGAGAAATTTGTACAGAGGCCGATACGGTGAATTTCGACGGATACGTATCAAATTCGTCGTGCACACGTGACCAATTTGAATTTCGTCAAAGCCCACAATTCCACGAAGCCGTTACGCACCTTCCGATGCATTCGGTTCGCAACCACATCGCCCGGATTGGCGGAACACACGTCGTATCGGAGAATTTTCTAGTTTTCTACAGTTTTAAAAACAGGTTGTTCATGATTTTCGATGTTAAATAACTCTCTGTAAACTAAATTAAAAATCAATCTATCAGAAGGGTTTCGATCCCCTATATGTTGTCTATGAATCTCTTCAAACAGAATCTCAAAATCGTGCATGGGTTGGAAGAAAACTGTCCGTGAACTAGGGTCGTTGGACTGGTTTCTACTGCCCAAAGATCGAGATTTTTCTCGATTTTGGAACTCAGATTTTATCGTACACGATACAACTTAATACGAACTATTTGACAGGATAAATAGACGTATAGGTTGTGGACGTACCAGCGAAATCGGATCGCGAAACGATCCATCCCACGCGGAGATAATGAGGCACGAAGTTCCTTCCTCCACCCGCTTTCTGCTATGTAGTACTCCGCTTCCGGCACGCGCGTGCGGTCCTGGCCGTGCGCGGCGGCGCTGTGAGCGCGAGGTGTCCGCCAGGTAGGTGGGAATCCAGAGTTTAGGGTTTTGGTGATGTTCAATCGCTCGAGCTCTCGATTAAATCTATATTTATAAGCTGCGCGGCTGCGCGTGAACAAACAGGGGATGGGGTCGGGCTTAGCACTGGATGGGGATTTCAGCTGATGTGGGTGTTTTAGTCAGGCTGGGCTTTAGCCTGGTGCTTGGGCTGGGGACTTAGGCTGATGTTGGTTTCTCAGCTGTGGCTGGTAAGCCCGGGTCTGTGGGCGGGGTCTGAGAGGCCTGCTACTGTTTATTTCTTTTATCTTTTTTTTATTATTAATAACTATTTATACATATATTTATACATACAAATATATGTATACATATATATATATTTATATATACACCTACACATATATATTTATATACATTTATACATATATACACACATATTATATTATATATTTATATATACGTATACGTATTTATATCTATATATATATACACATATATGTATACGAGGTATTATATGTAATTATATATACACATACACACCTATTATATTAATATGTGTATTTACATACGCATACACGTATATAGTATATATATTTATATATATACATGTACATACACATATATATTTATATATATACGCATAAATTATGAATCACATTATAACAACTTAATATAATAATTAAATATAATAATAATTATTTATAAAATCTAAAAATCACTATTTAATTAAAATAAGTAAAAAATAGAATATTTTAAAATTTTCGGGAAGGGGAGCTACAAATCTACCCACCTTAAAATAATTTCGTCCTCGAAATTCTAATCCATAACTATTCCTTAAAATTTAAAGTCTACCATTACCTTAATCTCCTCAATTTAATTCCTCAAAATATTTTGTAACCTTCTCTAGCCATTTCCTAATTCCGAATACTGGAGGACTTCTACCCACCTTTGGTCACACTACTCCATCAAACTTTCTGTCGCTAAAACTTTATAATCTTCTAACTAACTGCTAAAATTTCTATCAATAGATGTCTACTGTACATGGCATCTATAATCCTCTCTTATCTATCAAGCAACCCAAAGTTTAACAAGTAACCAATTTATACAAGTAGCTAAGAATTATTAATAAATTATAATAAGCGTGACCATTCGTCGCTCTGAAATAGGAAGGACATGAGGATAAGAAAGAACGAGAGCAATTATGAAGTTTAAAGAGCGGTAGAGAATATACAATAATGCAGATAGAAAGAGTATTTATGAACCTATAGTCTTATTCGCTAGATTGGGCTACTCCAGTCCAGTCACTTTCTAAGTTTCTCAGAGGGTCTTGTAATTCGTGCAATACAGAAGTCTCGTTCTCGAAATTCTAATTCAAACAAGGATCCATAATGGAACAAAATTTAAGAAATCAAGATTGTGGTCTTAATGGGTTCTCTATTTGGACATCACTCGTTGGTTGGATGAACCTTGGATTGCAATCTATATGGACTAGACAAGATCCCAATGATAAACTATTCTTACTAGATTAAGGTGACCTAGAATAGGATTCCTTCCAAGTGGTTGAGCTGGTCGCCCGTCAGGTTGGTTAGCTAGGTTCCTAAGGCCCAAAAACGCGCCTTCAGTGACTTGTGTTTAAGTAGCATATGAGGCCTCAATTGGGTGGCATACTAGTGGCATGTGTGTGGTGGGCTTCGAGTAGATCACAACCATATATTGGGTCGAATGAATTTAGTCAAGGTTGAGGCTCTAATGGAAGTCGAAAAGTATACCAGTACTATGGTAAGGGTTGTAGCTAGTCCTTTTAGACATGAAAGTCGTACTGTAAAAATAGAGTATAAGGGGACAGGTTTGAGTGGGACATGATATACCTAGATGAAGGTGGACTCGTCTAGATCTTACATATGAAATTTGTTGGGAGGTAACAACTGGTCTCGTGCTCCGAATATTAATGACACGATCGGGGACACAAAATGATCTAAACAGAAAGTGGGAGTCCATGGGGCACTAATTATCATCCTAATAGAATTTATGCTAATTAATCGGAAATCCTTGTACATCCCAAATTTTTTGAAAGCTTACAGTGTACCCACCTTAGAAGCTAGGATATGGTTTTAGGAATAATGAGATTAGAAAAATTTCAAGTCCGGATATTGTACCTCGACTCTGGTCATTAAAGAACAAGGCACAACGTAATGGGATACGGTGGATATAAGTCAAGTCAAGGATCGTTCCTCAAATTCAGATGGCTAGAAGGTCCTAATAGTAGCATGAAGGTCGAGAGGAGAACGAGTAACTTAAGGCAATGTTCTAATCACCTGGCTGGCCGATGGTAGTTACCCTTATGTATACAACCATCATAGCCATGGGGATACCCTGTATCTCTCTACCAATTATAAGCTTTCGTCTTTCCAAATCAGTGAAAGACAAAACAATAGGGTTCAAGGGAGATGTCACTGAACACAATTACGTGATTCAAAGGCGGATGTATAATTCAAGAGGAATTGTCATAGCAGTCGCGGATGAGATCCTGGAGACATCTACATCTCAATCCACGTAGTATAATTAGATGAAAAGCGAACCAAATGCATCATGGTTGATCAAACCATAATACAATGATTATGATTAGACAATATGTTAGCGGACGTCCCCAATAAACATATATCTTGAATCAAGCTCGATAAAAGAGTAAGCTTGTAAAAACTAGGCTGTAATAGCAGCATTGGTCAAGAGAGTCAAAATATGAATATACGAGATTTTTGAAAGGAGGAATAAGTAGTTCGAGTTTTGGAAAAATCAAAACCCTACCTGGTGTTCTTGCTTTTACATTCTTCCTACAATCTTTTCATCCCTAAGACCTTGGTCGACTAATGGGTTATGGACTTCTGAATTCTATATTCTAAGTAAACCTATTAGTGTCAGTCAGTTACCTCGTCAATGGATCACAAGGAACACGGAAGGCCAGGTTGGGAGACATGCTACCGAACTTACAGAACTTCCACTAGTATTGGTTTTGGCTCTTATGGGACACACCGGGCATCTTTCTATTCTCTATAGTATCCTAAACTTGTAGTCACGTCTGAAGTCATTTCACCGAGAATTATGCCTCGCCTGTATACTCTGGCTGTGACAAACTCTTGGTTCCGTGATTCAGGTATGATAAGCTATCAGGTGCTCTACCCTATATTGACACAAGGGTATCTAAGATCTGAAGAGGTCAACGAGAACATAGTTTTAGCAATGTTCCATAGACTATAATTCATCGAAATGATTTCAGTTCTATGGGTTGTACCTCACCAGTGCGCTGCTGGCGGCAGTGAACCCACCTTCTCCACTCTCAGATATTTGACGACAGTGCGCTGCTGTCTAACCATTATTAGTCAACTAACATTCTTTTAACTATATCCGTAAAATTTATGAGCTTCTAGAGATTCAAACAAGTTGACTAAAATAAAGCGTAGGTATTTGCCCTATCAGTCAAAACACTTAAAAAAAGATTTAATCATTGAGGAAATAACTAAATACGAAAGAAATACAAACATTCTAGTACCTATTTCATATACATTTCAATGGTTGAGGGAAAATCTCGAATCAATCTACCTCGAGATTTGTATATGAATAGCATAATTAGAAATTATGAACCAGTTCCTTAAATAGAATTTTAAAACAGGCAATTCTAACTCATGATATAAAATTTATATTTAAATAGAGCAAAAGAAAACTGAACAGGTTATCAAGATTATAGCCTTAATTCTAGGAAAGCCTAACTAATCAAGTGAGTAGTATACCCACGTTGGATCATACCGTCAAATCAAAAGCAATAGTGTATCTATAGAGATCTAGCAAGCTATCTAAATTTAGTAACTCTAAATTGCATGGCCTATCTGACAACCTTAACTACCCCACGGTCAATTTGAACAAGGGACTCCTAGTCCTAGTCATTCTCTTAAATCAATTTACCCTATGTTGTGAATGAGCATTTTTTAGTCGCAGGCTCGCAATAGTATGACTATTGTACCATCACGAGTTCGTAATATTTTACGAAAACTGACCTGCATGGGCCACCACAAAAACTTGTCACGGCCCGCACCCGTTTTTCCGGATACGAGACGTGTCCAAGCCAGCCTACGCCGCAAAGTCGGCGGTAGAACGCTGTCAAGCCCGTAAGAAATAAATGCTCACAATATCATATTTGTTGCTCATTCACATTTTTAAGTTTATTACAACAGTTACAACATTTATATTTAAAGGAAATACAAGATTTTACAAATAATGAAATTGATACAACTGCTATCTATTACTAGGTTCCGGTCTGCGAGTACACCCGTATCTCCCAAGCTAAGTGAAGCCACAGCTAACCTGAAAAATATTGGTTTCCAGTCAGGAATAGAACAAGTACACAAACTGACGGCAATACGAAAACACAATAGAATTAACAAGACATGAAAATAACATATGAGATGTGAAAACTAAAAAGTACTGATGACATGGCACGATGGAAAAGAAAAGGAAAAATAAATAAAAGACAACTACCTATGTAGTATGAAATATCATTTTCGACATGTGAACGGCTAGGGGGTAAATCCGATACCCTGCACGTGTCGTGTGCAGCTGCTATTATTCAAGAATAGACTCATGGGATAGTTATGGGTAGTCCACATATCTACTAAGATATTTCCCCTCCCGACTACTCCGTGTGACGAGCGTGTCAACAAGCAGCAAGATATATGTATAGACATGAAATGAAAAGACTACTATGAATCGAAAGCAATCAGAAAGTGCAATTGCTTGAGGTCCTTAGCTGGTGAAACCAATAATACTATACCACTCAATGAGCCACAATCAGTCAACACATGCAGAAGTCTCCAGATGCTGAAATAAATAGTATCAATGTTCTTAGAATAGTTAAATTAGCTAGGATTGCCTGTCCTTAAGTCCAATTCTGGACACAGGGACAAAACGATAATTTTGGGCAAAAACGGTGTCCGCCGTTGGATCCGCTTTGCACCGAAAAGCGTGCCAGAGTCAACGGTCTCTAAAGTCGTCAAACTATATGTCTACAGATCCGGTTTTTCGATATGAACCCAACCGTATGTCCAGTTTTGGATTTCGGTGGGCCGTGCACAAAATCGCCAATTGAGTCGGACTGTAGGCCCGCAAAACGGCGTTCCGATTCAACTGTCTCAGAATCGGACCAAACATGGCATACAGGACCAGAAAAACGATACGGTCCTGTTGGCGCAAGTTTTGTCTCGATCTGGCGAGCGTGCACAAAGTAATTGAGAAATTTGCACATAGGTCGATACGGTAAATTTCGACGGATACGCATCAAATTCGTCACGCACACGCGACCAATTTGAATTCATTCAAAGCCCACACGTCCACGAAGCCGTTACGCACCTTTCGATGCCTTTAGTTCGCGACCATGTCGCCCGGATTGGCGAGACGCACGTCGTATCGAAGAATTTTCTAGTTTTCTACAGTTTTAAAAACAGGTTTTTCATGATTTTCGATGTTAAATAACTCTCTGTAAACTAAATAAAAAATCAATCTATCATAAGGGTTTCGATCCCCTATATGTTGTCTATGAATCTCTTCAAACAGAATCTCGAAATCGTGTATGGGTTGGGAGAAAACTGTCTGTTAACTAGGGTCGTTGGACTGGTTTCTGCTGCCCAAAGATCGAGATTTTTCTCGATTTTGGAACTCAGATTTTATCGTACACGATGCGACTTAATACGAACTATTTGACAAGATAAATAGACATATAGGTTGTGGACGTACCAGCAAGATCGTATCGCGAAACGATCCATCCCACGCGGAGATAATGAGGCGCGAATTCCTCCCTCCACCCGCTTTCTGCTGAGTAGTACTCCGCTTCCGGCGCGCGTGCGCGGTCCTGTCCGGCGGCGCTGGCCGCGTGCGGCGGCGCTGTGAGCACGGGGTGGCCGCCAGGTAGGTGGAAATCCAGAGTTTAGGGTTTTGGTGATGTTCGATCGCTCGAGCTCTCGATTAAATCTATATTTATACGCTGCATGGCTGCGCGTGAACAAACAGGGGATGGGGTCGGGCTTAGCACTGGATGGGGATTTCAGCTGATGTGGGTGTTTTAGTCAGGCTGGGCTTTAGCTTGGGGCTTGGGCTGGGGACTTAGGCTGATGTTGGTTTCTCAGCTGTGGCTGGTAAGCCCGGGTCTGTGGGCCGGGCCTGAGAGGCCTGCTACTGTTTATTTCTTTTATCTTTTTTTTCTATTATTAATAACTATGTATACATATATTTATACATACAAATATATGTATACATATATATATATATATATATATATATATATATATATATATATATATATATATATATATATATATATTTTATATATATATATATATATATATATATATATATATATATATATATATATATATATATATATATATATATATATATATATATACACACACATCTACATATATATATTTATATACATTTATACATACATACACACATATTATATTATATATATCTATATATACGTACACGTATATATATATATATATATATATATATATATATATATATATATATATATATATATATATATATATATATATATATATATATATATATACACATATATGTTTTTTTTTTTTTTTTTTTTTTATATATATACACATATATGTATACGAGGTATTATATGTAATTATATATACACATACACACCTATTATATTAATATGTGTATTTACATATGCATACACTTATATAGTATATATATTTATATATATACATGCACATACACACACACGCACATATATATATATATATATATATATATATATATATATATATATATATATATATATATATATATATATATTTTTTTTTTTTTTTGAAAAAACCCCTTCTTTTTTATAAACAAGGCTCCAAAAGCTGAAGCCAGAGACGTATACAAGACAAAAGTATACCAAAAGGAAAGACAGGGGAAAAGGCGGACGCAGCCGCGAAAACTAAGAGAAGAACGGAAGCCCGAAAGCCGAAGATCTGTGGGAGCAAAGGGAGCTCCTTTTGCGGCATTGCCGGCGAATTTCCTTGGTCAGCTGGTCAGCAGAGTATTGGTGTCCTTCGTATCTTGCTTTGTTGCGATTCTTTCAAATTACCCAGGTGGCGGCCGCTGCAACGATCTGGTGGCCGTGGGATGCGGCTCCCTAGTGGGCCAGAAGATCGATAAAGCGCCCGTCTTCTGGAGAGGTGTTGTAGATGTGATGGAGGGTGCTCCAGATTTTGTTAGGGAGTCTTCCTTCCCTGAAGATGTGGTCAATAGTCTCCGTCTGACGCTCGATGCAGCAATTACAAGCAGACGCTAGGCTGATACCGATGGAGTTGAGGTTGTCGTCAGTTGGCAATTTCTTTCTCATGACTCTCCATAGGAGAAAGGACCATTTCTTAGGGATGCAAGAGTGCCAGAAATGCGCAACGAAAAGGTCTGGCCCGTTGTCTTGGATCGAGAGTCTAGCCGATCTCACAGAGAATGCTCCAGAAGCTGCCAGCGACCACCTCAGCTTGTCGGCGTCGGTCCCGATGGTAAGTCCGAGTTGGCGAATGCTGTCAACTGTTTCGTTGCCTGACCAATCACGGATCCTGTCCCAATTCCAATCGTTGTTGGTGGGATTCCACAGGTCTTTAATCTTAGTATTTCTAGTGGAATCAGTAATGTTCGGGATAAGGTTGTCTCCAATCCACCTTTCCAGGAAAGGGTTGGACTCGCCTGTACCCAGATGGAGTCTGATCGCGGGCTCAGACAAATCACGGCCACGAAGAATACGTCGCCAAGCCGCGAAAGATCTGCAGTTAGCTGTGGCCGTCGCAGGATGGATGTGTTTGAAGTACCTGGCCTTCATGAACTTGGTCCACAGGTTGTGGCTTGTGCGTAATTTCCACCACAGTTTCATAGAGACGATGTGATCGAGTTTGGTGAATCCTAGCCCGCCGTTTGCAATCGGGGATGCCATAGTATCCCAGCTGGCCCAGTGGTGTTTGTCTTGCCCCTTGTTGTGCCCCCAGAAGAAGTTGCAAAACATCTGCTCAATAGACGTGATAACCTTCTTGGTTGGGGCACAGGCCGCAAGGGTGTGGATGGGGACGGAGTTGAGCACATGTTTGATAAGGATAATTTTCCCTCCTGGGGATAGGGTGGCGTTATGCCAACCAACAATCTTGTTCCTGATTTTGGTGATCAAATTCTCGAAGATGCTGGCGTTGGATTTTCCGTACACCAGAGGGCAGCCGAGATCGCTGAAAGGAGGATGAGCCACTGCAATGGAAGTGAGGTTGGTGAGTCTGGTCGCATTCTCGATTTTGATATCGTGGTGGGCGTAGATTACGCTTTTGGAAAGGTTGACCTTCTGGCCGGAGCATCTGGAGTACCGCTCCAGGGTATTGTGAACCACCTCCATCGATCCGACGTCCCCGGATGAGAAGATGAGAAGGTCGTCGGCAAAAGCCAGGTGGGTGATGGTGGGGCATCCACTGGCAGTGTGGTATTGCAGGAAGTTTGGGGTGTTGACCATGTTGTTTAGGTTTCTGCTCAGGGCGTCGGCAGCAATGATGAAGATCGTGGACGATAGAGGGTCGCCCTGTCTGACTCCTCGGCTAGATTTGAAAAATCCTTCGGATTGGCCGTTGATAACTGTGGAGAACCAAGAGTTGCTGATGGATCTCCACACGATGTTGGTCCAGTTTTCTGAGAATCCGAAGGCTCTGAAGACCCAGATCATGAATTGCCAATTGAGTCTGTCGTATGCTTTTTCCATGTCAATTTTGATGGCGATGTTGCCCCCTCTCGTCGGGAATTTCATGCAGGTAATAAGTTCTTGGGCCAGCATGATGTTGTCTTGGATGGTTCTTCCGCGCACGAACCCGCTTTGCTCCTCCGAGATAATTTTGGGGAGGGTATCTGCCATTCTGGTAGCGATGATCTTGGAGATAATTTTATTGGTAAAAGTGCAAAGACTGATGGGTCGGAAGTCACGAAAGGAGATGGGGTTATCTTTTTTCGGGATGAGGATGAGATTAGCGCTGGAGATGGCTTTGGGGTAAGGAGCTCCTTCGAGAAAGGCGATCGCCGCATCGGTGATGTCTTGCTTGATAATATCCCAGCAGGTGCGAAAGAAAGTACCAGAGAAGCCATCCGGGCCGGGGGCGCTATGCGCGTTTAAAGCCCACACTGCGTCTTTCACTTCTTGTTCGGACAGAGGGCGCTCCAGCAGAGCATTGTCGGAGTCGTTAATGATGGTGGGGATTTGGTCAAGGAAGGAGTTGTCTTTAAGGACCATCTCCTTGGCGAACAATTTAGAGTAGAAATCAGTGGCCGCCTCTTGGATTCCCTTGTGATCTGATCTGATGGTGCCTTGCTCGTCAGTGATGTGATGTATTGAAAGTTTGTTTCTTTTGCCGTTGACGCATGCGTGGAAGTATTTAGAGTTCTTGTCCCCGTCGCTGTCCTATTTCAGTCTGGCTTTCTGTTTCCAGAAGTCGGTCTCGACTTTGAGCCTGAATTTGAGAATAGCCTTGGTTAGATTCAAGGCTCTCCTGGCCGCAGGGGATCGGTCGGAGAGGAATAAAGCTTCAGCACATGTGACATCGTCCTCTGCTACGCGAATCGCTTGGAAGATGTCCCCGAATGCTTGTTTGCTCCAATAAGAAAGAGCTTTCCTGGTGGCTTTGAGCTTGTTGCTGACCCGAGTGAGAGGATGAGGGGAGTCCTGACTATTCCACGCTTCTGCCACGATGCTCAAGAATTGCGGGTGGTCGGTCCAGAAGTCGAGGAATTGGAAGTTCTTTTTAGATGGATAGGTTTTGTTTTTGATTTCCACCAGGATTGGGGCATGGTCGGATTCGGTGGAGTTGAGGTGGGACAGGGTGGAGCTGATTCTCATATTGTGCCAGCGGGCGTTGGTGAGAGCTCTATCCAGACGGGAGTATTGGCGACGGTTGCCTTCCTGCATGTTACACCAGGTGAATTCGCTGCCTTTGAACTGAAGGGGAGTGAGGTGAGCATTGAAGATAAAATTGTTGAAGTCTTGTATGGCTGATAGGGGCGGAGGGCGACCTCCAATCTTCTCGTCGCTGCTGGTGACGGCGTTGAAGTCCCCTATGCAAAGCCAGGGGGTGTTGGTGTTGTGGAGATAGGTGTCGAGAAGGTCGTCCCATAGGTGTTTCCGTTCAGCAATGACACAGCTACCGTGGACTGCGGACAGGATGGCCCGCTCCGTTAGGGTGGGATGGGTGACCCAGCAAGAGAGAGCTTGTTGGGTGTCCTGGATGATGTCGAGATTAACCTCTTTCGACCCGAGAATCCAGATGTCGTGTCTGTCGGCAATCGCCGTGGGGAGGACCAGAGCCAACTGGATGGATTTGAGACATTTTGAGGGGATTTTGGGTTCAATAATGATGAAGATGTCAATCTTGTGAATTTTTCGAAGACTGGTAATTCTCCGTAAGGTCGGTTTATTAGCCAGACCTCGAACGTTCCAAGAAAGGATGTTAAGCATTTAAAGATTGTGGGGTGTTTTTTTTGTTCCGTCTTGCGGCGGATCTAGTTTGGATGGTGGCGGTTTTGTCGGAGCCTGGATTGCTCCGTTGGAGTCCGCCGGGTTGGTGGTCGATGTTGTGGGTGGATTGGGGTTGTGACACTCGTGTGGACCGGGGGGAGGTCCTATCAGATTGCCAGCAGTGTCGACTGCTGTCTCCTCCGGAGGAATGGCTAGAGAGTCTTGCGCACTCTCGATCAACAGTTGCTGAAGGGGGGCTCCAGCGGCTCGAACTTGGATGCCTCTCCTCACTTGATCGGGTCCCAGGATGGCTAGGACGTCTTCAACTGGGATCGCACTGGGGGATTGGTGAGAATCTTTGGGGGAGAAGGTGGCCAAGGGGGCGGCCTCCTGACTAGAGGGGAGTTGTCGGTGATCTGTGTTGCCTGAGTCGGTAGCGTCCTCCATATGCGAGGAGGTGAGGGATGAGGGTGACAGGTTGAGGGTGCTGGTGCCTTCTAGAGGGTATCCGGGCTCCGGGTCCTCTACCTCGAGAATGGCGAAAGAGTTGGAGATCTCTATGTGTTGGGGAATGAAGGGGATCAGGGCTCTGCTCGGTGCTTCGCTGGAGTCCGGCTCTCCGATGCTGGGATCGAATCGAATGTGAGTGTTCGGTAGGGGAAGAATGGGCGACTTGGGGTGCTTTCCAACCGGTTGGTCATTGACTTTGTCTTTCCTGGGTGGTTTCTTTTTCAGCTCCGGATGCATGCGATGACAGTTCTTAGGGAGGTGGCCTCTTAGGTGGCAGTGGTTGCAGAACAACACGTGGTTGTCGTAGAGTATTTGTTCGGTGTGGGTGTGATTGCCTAGCTCGATGTTGATGAAGTTGGGAGGTTCTGAAGTGAGGTCTAGTTCAACACAGATTTTAGCATAGTGGGCTTTGGTGAGGTTGCTGGTCTCGGGCGCTGTAGCCACGTACGTCCCGAAGGAGTTGGCAATACGCTTTAGCGCTGCAGGAACAAAGCAGATGAGGGGGAGATTGGGAAGGGTAACCCAAGCTGCAACCGTGGCTGAGTCTTCTTTGGTGTTGAAGCCTGGAGACCACTTGATAATCTTCATCTGGTGGGTGTCAATCTTGCAGGTTCCCTTGGACCACACGGTCCTGTGATCGCGTTCTGAAGAAAGGTACAGGAGAATGTGCCTGGGGTCGAGAGGGGCTACTCGGTAGTCGGACGAGAGATTCCATTTGGCTATCGCTTCCTGCACCCTGGGAAGTTTGGGGCACCCGGTGGAGAATTTAAGGATGAAGGTGTGAGGAAATGCCGTTGACAGAGACGACAGTTCCAATTCTGAGAAGGGAATAACGGGGGTTGGTGACTCTAGAGAGTATTCAATATCTGGCAGATGGACTTCTGGAAAGATGGTTCTCTTCGAGGGAAGGAGGTCCGGACGGAGCATGGCGGCGTAGGAGGGTTGGGATGGTTCGGAGGGAGCATGACCCAAAGGGACGGGACGGGAGGGAGGAGGCTCGCTCAGGGGGAGAGAGAGCTCGGGACCGGAGGTGGAAGGGGGGGAGTGGCCGAGTGGGGTGGAATCGTGGCGGGGCTCCGGGGGTTCGGAAGCGATGTGCGTCCCCCCGAGGGGAGCAGAGCTGACCAAGGCGAGCAAGGCGGTAGGGGGAACAGTTGGCGCCGGAGGCGAAGTAGGGTAGGCAGGCTGGCCTGAGGGATGAGGAGGGGCCTGGGAGGCGGGGGTTGCTGAGGGAGTGGAGGGTGAGGATAGCGCTGGAGCGCGCAGGGGGGGCGGGTGGGAAGACTGATGGGATGGGAGCCACATGGAAGAGCTGGAGGAGAGCGCAAGGGGGCGGGGGCCCCATGCGGAATAGGCGGGTGCTGTGCTGGAGAGGAGAAGCTCAGAAAATGCGCTGGTAGATTGCGGAGGGTACGGGGCGCTCGACTGGGGCTGCACAGAAGAGGCGATAGGAGGCCTGAACGTCTGGGACTGCGCAGATGAAGAATGCGCGAGGGGGCGGGGGCCCCCAGAGGTAGAGATGGGAACATGCAATGACGCGAGGTTGGATGGAAGCGACGGGGATTGCGCAGAAGAAGGGAAGAGTGGTCGGTCCGGTTGCGCAGGGAGTGAGGGGAACGCCAGGGATTGCGCAGAGGGGGTGGCAGGGGGCCACACCCGTTGCGCCAGGATGGGGTGGTTAGTCACGGATTGCGCAGGGGGGGAGACGTGAAGCTGCTCCTGCTGGAGCACGTGTTGCGCCAGGATGGGAAGAATAGTCACGGATTGCGCAGAGGGGAGTCGCTCCTGCTGGGGCACGTGAGGGAAGGAAAGTTGCGCAAAGGAGCGTGGGCCCCCATGGGAATAAACGGGTGATGGCAGCTGCACAAAAGAGGGATGCGCCTGGGGCAGCATAGCATGTGCAACAGCTGGCCACATCTGGTGGGACCCGCTTAGGAACAAGGGGGGGTAACTGGGAAAGTAGGCAAAGTCTCCATCACGTCCAGAGGGGACCACCTCGGGAGGGACACCAAGGATGGCGTGCTCGTGAGTCCAAGGGGCGGGGGGCCCAAGGCCGTAGCAGTAGGAGGGCACTGCTCCCGAGGGGGGGCGGTGGAATTCGAATAGATGGCCTGGGCGGGATCGGAGGACTGCTCCGAGAACAGCCCAGAGGCGGTGGCTCCGCCTTCCAGGGAGGGGGTTGATGGGGATCCAGGGGAAACAACCAGAGAGGACGCTGGGCGGTCGCTCCAATCCAGAGGACCGGAGGCGGGTCCTGACTGAGTGAGGGGGGGCGGCCGACGATGGGGGAAGTGGCTGAGGGTGGGGAGGCGGGGGACGGAAGTGGAGAGCGGCGGGGAGAAGCTGGCGAATCAGCGCGAGCGCCTCGGGAGGCCAGGGGAGAGACATCGGGGAGGATGGCCGGAGAGTGCCGACGATCGAGGAGGAGGAGGGAGCGGGGGAAGGAGAAGGGCGGAGGGAAGGGGGTGGCGGCCGGCCTAAGCCGGCCAAGGGTTGGGGCACGGGCTTGCAAGGGGAGCGGGGGAGCTGCTCATGGCTCAAAAAAACTATATATATATATATATATATATATATATATATATATATATATATATATATATATATATATATTTTATATATATATATATATATATATATATATATATATATATATATATATATATATATATTTATATATACATGCACATATATATATATATAATCATGCACATACACATATATATATATATTATATATATACGCATAAATTATGAATCACATTATAACAACTTAATATAATAATTAAATATAATAATAATTATTTATAAAATCTAAAAATCACTATTTAATTAAAATAAGTAAAAAATAGAATATTTTAAAATTTTCGGGAAGGGGAGCTACACATCTTCACTGCCGTCGAAGAAGGGAGGGTTCAAGCGCTTGAAGCTGTTGGCCGCGCTATTACCCTGATGACCTCCTCTGGTCAAGGCGTCTGCCACCGCCTGGTGCAAGGCATCTCCTCGATGATCTTGGAAGGCTAATAGTGACATGATGAGACCTACCAAAGTGCCATCATCAGGCACGGCAGGCTGGACGGGCTGAACTAGTGGCTCTCCTCCAGTAGGCATGACTCTGGAGGCTACTCCTGAATGTTGGACTTGATCTCTGGGTTGCTGCTGGTCCACGGGAGGTGCTACGCCTTGCTGATCGGCAGATCCAGGAACAATATCGCTGAAGAAGACGACATAGGAAATAATAAGGATGGACCAGGGCAGATCAACGATACAAGCATGTGATCAGGTCAAGATTACAGGGATTAGAAGATACGGGCAGAGATCAAGGGCGAGTGCTGATTGAGACTTCTATTCAGTAAACCCTCACATATCTTGATTTACAAGACCTGCACGGGCCACCACTAAAACCATGTAACGCCCCAAAACCAGAATACTGGAGAGCGGGGGCGTACATAGTCAGCTACTATATTGAAGTGCAACCCACCTCACTATACGGTCATGGCTGTCTAGATACATGAGGGTTTAACTACAAGCCAACAGTCTCATATGGTCATGAACTAGCCTATTGTCTCAATCTCAAACAAGCAATAATAGTTACAAGATGTCAGAGCATCAAATATATAATAGCAAGACGTCCCATACATTACATATTGGATGATCATAAAGCTAGTCGTACAAAATGTCAAGACTAGCAAGAGTTCAGTTATACATGATCAACCCTAGGATCTGTCAATCATGTTACAGCCCGTAGGCGGATAGTAAATAAAGGTGCAATACGAGATAACACGTGCTCGCCGGCTAAACGCCTCAAAATAATAATTTTTACAATAAACTGGGAGGATAAAAAGAAACCCACTCGTTGTCAGGGTTACGCCTGGTGGTCACCATCTGGCTGAAAGACAGGTGGATCCTCTGGTGCTGCTCCGATATATGGCCACACAAAACCAGCTGAGTCAAACCCCAGAAATAGCAAGTGCCACAAAGGAGGCTTCACTTAGGAACTAAAACCAGCATATCACAATAGAATATTAAAGGTAGTCAATAAAAAAACTGATAATAATAGAGATAACAACAGTAAACTGAGTACGAGGAAACCATTCAAGTAGCCAGGTCACAACCCTTAGACCAAACAAGGACCGGAGTTGCAGCCCTTCACCTGAATAGAAACCCGTCTCAAATACTATTGGTACAGTGAAGACAATAAACGAAGAGAGGACACAGAACTGCTCCGGAAGCCAGGTTACAATCCTTAAACCAAACAAGGACCGGAGTTGTAACCCTTCGCCTGAACAGAACTGGACCCCCGATCTTTATCGCTAAGGCCAGTATAAATAATCATGGTATTAAGGTAAGGTAAAACATGACGAACATGGCATAGGGTTACAATAAGACAATAAACAAAAAAAGGACACAGAACTGCTCTGGGAGCTAGGTTACAATCCTTAAACCAAACAAGGACCGGGGTTGTAACCCTTCGCCTGAACAAAACTGGACCCCCGATCGTTATTGTTAAGGCAAGCATCAATAATCATGTCATGTCACAATCTTGCACAGGATCAGGATAAAACTAAGCTGGAATAAACTCCATCCAATCAATTACGGCCAATCAAGAGTACGGCTTGATAATTTAACTAACTAGGGTTATCACAGGCCTAGTTATTATAAAGATGCAATGAGATTGTCCCAACAGCCCCAAGTCCAGCAGATCATCCGGTTATCTAGGTCGAATGTCCGTTTATGAAGAATACAACATGTGACTATGTGCTGGAAATGTGCCCTACTCGTCGGTAGGCTACAAGTCCATTTAATGCGTCCAGATAACAGGATTGCCTGTAGCTGGGAATCTCTTCATGTTTACTGAATTATTCTAGCTTATTAGCCTTAGTCAATTACTGTAGGTATCCCTGACCGTGGTACTCAGGGATCTCTATCCTAGACATGATGCAAGACAGTACTAGTTTATTTGTACAAACGCAATCGCCCACGGTGTCCAGGTCATTCAATTCTGTCATGACATGCTAGCCGTCGCAACAGCATTCGAGATATATATCATGTCAAATTCACTGCCAAGAGTGCGCCACGACGGGCCACTATCATGTCATGTCATTTGTCAAAAGTGTACCACAACTGGTCACTATTATGTCATGGAACAAATTTAAAATTAACATTTAACTTGGTATAAGTGTATATGCAATAACTAAATATAAACAGGGTGCAAGAGTTGTGGAGGAATCATTCGGCTCAGGGGAGACGGGGCATAACTTCCACATACGAACTCAAAATGAGGTGCTCCCGAGATATTCGGAAAGACAAGACAAAGATCTAAAACTTTCATGTTTTAAGTTTTTCGAAATTTTGGCTAGAAAATAGCTAACCTTGGCAAAAACAGTCATTCTGTGCACTTTTACGCCAAAAATTTAGTTCTGTGTAAAATACGCCAAAGGGGAGGGTTCCAGCATAAAATACGCAATTTTATGGTTTTCTGCGTAAAATCTTACATTCTGGATGCTATCTAGCATAAAATACGCAATTTCAGGGTTCCCTGCGTAAAATCTTACATTCTGGATGCTATCCAGCGTAAAATACGCAATTTCAGGGTTTTCTGCGCAAAATCATACATTCTAGATGCTATCCAGCGTAAAATACACAATTTCAGGGTTCCCTGCATAAATTTTCACTCAGCCGACATAAAAAATTTAGAAAACTTGTTTTGGCCATAAAAACTTCATTTTAACTCGAAATGAGGTGAATCAAAAACCAAATTCATATGAAATTTCGTGCTCTTGCTTATGGAACTATTAGTTTTTGAAAATAACAAGTTTTAGTAGATCAAAACTAAGAAAAACTCCATGAACTTATGAAACCCCAAAGTTATAATGTAGATCTAGAAGAATCTATCCACAAAAATTAAAAACTCCAAGTTCTAAAGAGGCTTATAATCATGTAAAGAAGAGAACGGAACAATAAAACTTGAGATCCATCATGAAGCAAGTTGCACTTGCCTAGGGCTCTTGGGTGTAGGTGGAGAGGAGTAAGTGAAGAAGAAGAATTATTGAAGTGATAATGAGGAGAGAGAAGAGAGTGGGATTAATAAATGGAGATGGTGGTGGTAGGTAAGGGTTCTCCCCTTGGTTCATGATGAACCAATAAGCAACCCAAGCCGAACCAAGCAAACCCAAACAAGCCGAACCAAGCCAGGAGACATGCAGTATGAGTCAGATATGTACACGTATTCCAAAATACGTAATACGAACTATGGTCATCACATTAATCAAGATCACAATCAATGTCAATCAATACCAAGATAACAATCAATGTTAATTAATGCCAAATTTGGGACTGAATCAGCCAAAAGGCATTATGGGCTAGAGTTCATGTGGCCGGGCAAATGGGGTCTCGTGCGGCTCAATGACATGCGGCAAAGAATCAGGTCTCATGCGGCTGGGGTTCAAGCTTAGCCATGCGGCAAGGAAAGGATTCATCTCATGCGGCTAGGAAATAAATTCTTATGCGGCTGAGATGACAAGCCTTATACGGCTCTGGTGGAAATCCTCATGCGGCTAGAATGAAATGCAATATGCGGCTAGGGGAAAACGAATGCCATGCGGCTCAGAACTGTCAAAGGAAACAGTTATGCGGCTGGAAACTACTTATGCGACCAGGATTGCTCATGCGGCCAGGATTGCTCATGCGGCCAAGATTGCTCATGCGGCCAGGATTGCTCATGCGGCCAGGATTGCTCATGCGGCCAGGAGAAAACTTGCCGCATGAAAGTGCATGCGGTCAAGTACCGTTCTTCTTCTCCATTTTTGAGAACAGAACCATGAAAGCCATTGTTTCCAAGCTCTCTAAATCTTTCATTCCAAGCCCAAATCTGGACTTCCATAGGTCAAAATAGGGTAGAACAAAATTCTCTACAACATGAAACCATCAAAACTTGAAAAATAACAAAGTTACGATATCAAAACCCAAGAAATCCAAAAATATATTAAACTTAGATCTACATGAAATGAGCCATGGAAATTGCAAATACTAAATACTAAAGAGACTTAAGATCAAGTAAGGAAGATGATGGAACAATAATACTGGGGTTCCATTATGAAGCAAGTTGGCACTTGCCTATGCGGCTGGGTAGGTGGGGAGAGTTATACAGGATGAAGAAGAAGAGTAATGGAGAAGGAGAAGTAATGAAGAGAGAGAAAGGATTTGAGGCTTTAAATGAAGAGGGGGTAGGTGGGGAATTGTTGAACCACCCAAGACCGAAAAATAAACCAACTCAGGCCGAACCCAAAAGCAAATTTAAAAGCAAAAAATTAATTAGCGTAAAATTAAAATAATTTAAATACAGAACAATACATGATAAAATTTAAATAAATACATTCAAGCAGTACACGTATTTAAAATACGTATTCTGGGAACGGAAAGTGACATCTCTACCCTCCTTAGAAAAATTTTGTCCTCGAAATTTCAAATCCGAGCATTATAGAAACATCAGAGCTAGACTAATCTAAGTACAAGCAATTTGAGTAAGCAATCATTTTACAATGTCAATAGCAAGTAACATATCTATGTTTAACAATCTACAACATCAAGCAATTCTACTCATAAGGTGACAAGCTGAGAAGTTAAGACAATCAAGGTATACAGAAAGAGATATACCTTGTGAGTCAAACAGGTGTGGATACCGTGATTGGATATCATCCTCACGTTCCCACGTTGACTCCCCTAAAGAGTGATGACCCCAAGCAACCCGGACAAGGCTAATTGTTCGGTTCTTGAGTATCTTCTCTCTTCGGTCCAAAATAGACATAGGCTGTTCCTCATAAGACATGTTGGTACCAACAACCAGCTCAGAATGATCAAGGATATAGCTTGGGTCTGATACATACCTACGTAGCTGAGATCCATAAAACATATCATGCACCTCTCGTAACGAAGGTAGAAGGGATAAACGATAAGCAATATCGCCTATCCTATCAAGGATAACAAATGGGCCAACGTACTGCGGACTCAACTTCCCGCGAACGCCAAATCTAATGATCCCACGAGTAGGTGATGTAATGCCCCGCTCCGCACGAGGCATTTGGTTGGCTTGTTGGATGGGATCAGAAAGTTGGACCATAACTTATGTTGAGAACCAAGAGAGTTGAGACTGATGTAGTCTTTCTTAGCTGGCTAGACGGAATGGGTATTGGAATGTGGCTCGCTGGTGGAGCTACGCTTAGTGGGATTGGAGCAGGAAGACCGTTATATAAGGCAAGTGGAACTGTCCTCCTTCCTCCTTATTCCCGTATGCTTAATAAATGGAATAATGTGATGCTATGAATATGTCCCTAATGTCTCTTACCTTGAATGTTGAATAATTGTGATACGATGCTTTAGTTGCTAAATTGATAGAGATTCATATGCTGGAAATCATTGAATGAATAACACATGAACTTTGAATTTGCTGAACGAATCACACTCGAACTGCTAATGTAACATGATGCCTGAGATTGAATTGATAATGTCCCTTATGCCTAAGATCGATGAAATGAATGAATCACTTGAATAATGAGATGCTGCATAAATGATACATGAGAAAAGAATTGAATATGCTATTGTCCCTATGAAATGAATGAAATGCTACAGGTCCCTTTGAAATGAATGAATACTGTTGTTCCTCCTTAGAAGGAACAAATGAGAAATGTTGCAATGAAGCAATGAATGAGAATTGATGAGGCTTGGGATCGTTGAGATCACCAAATGAAATGATGGTAATGTTGGGAATGAATAAGTCATCGAACATGACTTGAATGAGATAAATGATGATGCACTGTTGTCTTTACTTCAATATTTTACCATGCATTTTATGTTCACGATTGAGATGGACACGCATTCGCATGGTCATAGGACAACTTATGCATAAGTGATGGGGATATGTTTTCTCGGACGGTACCCCGGGACGTTAGGGCGACCGATTCGGCCTAGGAGAAAACATTGGCGTGCCAGTAGGGGCACGGGTTCTACGAGGCATCCTTTGGGGCTAGCTACCTTCTCTGGAGTCATCGCATTACCAACGAAGACCTATATGGCAACGTCCGTATGGTTAAACACCAGTGACCATGTAGTCAAGATGCATGCTAATGAATGTCTTATGCAGGCAGAGTAAGTATATCTGCTAACCTGTATTTGATGCAGGTATGAAGGAGTCGGCTATCGCTAAGGAATCACTTAAATGTGATAATTTAATATATGTGTTGGTTTACTTGCATGATTACGTTCCAAATAAGTTTGATGATGCTGTATGTAGCCTTTCAGTATGAGATCCTGCTTAACATGTTAAGTTCAGTATGCTAAGAAAGATGCCTTGCTAATCATTGCTCAAACACAACATACATGCTAAGTGATGCTTGAAGTGAGAACTGTCATAATATTTAAGATGTTAATGTTAACGATGCCTCAATGATGCCTTTGCATGATAACACCAAGAATGTTAAAAAGATATGTCCACATGAATGCTACAAAGAATATGTTTACATGTTTCACTCTGATTATTGCCCATGAACTGTAAACTGATGCTAGGCCCCAAGTAGAAAGACCATTCTAATAAATGTTTGCTTAAATGATCACTTTAAATGTTGGTTTATGCGAGTGGGTTGGATTCTACTCGCCAGTACATAGATGATGTGCTGACCCACGTTTTGTGGGCAGGTGCTCTTGCTTGGAATATTCTACACACAAAGATTGGCTTGATTGGTTCCGCAGCATCGAAGATTTGTTGGGCATACAGAAGCTCTCCTTGTACAAGATGATGTCTTCTTCTTTTATAAAGGGCATAATGTATGGAACATTGTAATCAGTTGTACCAGTGAGATTGTGAGCCAAGTCGGTATATCGAGTTGTCATCCATTGTATCCAAATATCAAATGTAAGCTGTATAGCATTGTTCAGTTGGTTTCCAATGTAAAGAGAGATGTGCTGTAATCATTGTACTTCAATACAAGTCTTGTACTCTTCTTCAACTATCAATAAAGAGAATAAAGTTCTATATATCTCTGTGTGGCTTTAAGTTACTCTTTTTCTCCGCTGCTATAAAGAAGTGATGTACTTCTATTCAATGAGAAAGATTATCCTCACTAAATTCAATTTATCTGCTTCTGCCGCTGCGATGTGTTCCTATTTGAATGATATCGAGTATGTACCATCTTTGCCTTGTAAAAGTGCAATACCAGACTTGTACGGCATCACGCCCAAGCGAGGACGATCGATTCCAAGAGATAAAATATGTGAATAAACGACTCTATGAATCGGGGCGTGACAAATTAGTATCAGAGCACGGCTTTACGTCCTTGGTCCCTTCTTTGATTCATTTCAAATCAAAGTTGCATCGATGATTGACTAAAGTTGCTTCCGCGATCACTCAACGTTGCTTCCGTGATTAAATCAAAGATTGCTTCCGCGATTATGCTATTGTTGTCCGGTAATCATCCTTATGTTATCTGTGCTTGAAAGTTTATTGACCCTCTTGGCTGCTCACTGGATGTTCCATACAATAAGTCTATATACATTGTGATGCCCCTAAATGAATGATTGTTGTTGGTTTGGACACAAATAACCTAACAATGACTCGATGCCATAGTATGCTATATTGTGAATGTTGTCTGGAATGCAGGAATAAAAGAAAGGTGGCTATGTATGCTGCGACAAGATGGGAATTGCATGTGATGTTGGAAAAGAATTGTGAATGAAATAATTGATGGATGAGTTTGACAGAACTGGTGAATTGACTCATGTGTGTTGCTAAGTGCTTTAGAAACGCTAAGAATGTTGGCTTATACTATTGAGACCCTAAGATGTTGGCTAAGTGTTGTGATCGTTATAGATCACGAATGTCTGGAATAGAATTGAGTTGGTATTGTTTAAGGATGGCTTCATTTCTGAGTGGTATATTGCCTCTACCACCTCAGAACGAGATGTATATTGACCCTTTCCATGGGATAGCAGTGAGACTATCTGTGAGTACTGGGTAGTGCCGAGACTTAGCTGGGAGTCATGTATTGTGGCTAGATAACTCGAGTGTCCCTTGACGGTGATGTTATGTTGGATAGCGAGATTCTCGAAAATTGTAATCGGTGGCAAGATTAGAAATTGTTTAGTCGAGTGCTGACTCAGACTAGTAAGACCGTTAGTATGCTATGAGTAAATGGATTTGGCTAGAGAATGTTGTGGCTTAGAATATCTGAATATTGATTTCGATTGGTTGGATGCAAATTATTTGTGGCTAATACAATGTTGATTGCTAAGATGAAAGTTTTAGAAAAAGTTGTCGGTGACCAAAAGAATATTAGAGATTTGTGCCTTGACCCTTAGGTGTAATAGATGTTAACCCATCTAGATCACCAAAGGATATTCGTTGCTTATGCGCATATATGCTCAAGAATTGAATTGTACCAGAAAAGTGACAAGTAGCAATCATGAATCCTTGTGTTGCATAGAGGATGGTTAATTGATACATGAATTATCAGATTGAATGGAATGAACTATTCGACCCTTGCTGAATGAGATTAAGAATGTCCGTAAGATAATTTGATGATTGAGAAATATAGGGGATTGAGAAATGGCAAACTTGTTGGATAATGTCGGTATAGGTGACTGTTGGTTGGGATATGGATAGTTGGCTTATGACTTGGTGGTGTGACTCTGTCATACGGATCAAATAGTTTAATTCCATAGTTATGATGAGACTATCGGAATCGATGACCCTTGAATAGTTAACCTTGGTTTATGGATTCGTGTGGGTACAAAGGAATTAGAATAGTAATTGAATCATTGGAAATTTACTTGATGGATTATTAGAACGATGAAGATCGTATGTCGGATTTGGAATTGACCGTAATGTTGATAGATCGATTTTAGTCTATTGTTGGGTAAGTCTAGAATGAGCCTCTGTGGGAATTATTTTCTTGAGGAAGACCCTGAATAGATAGACTTGACCCTAGCGACCAGTTGATGATTTACCAATTGCTGGCTTAGCCCAATTGGCGATTCATTATTCAGACTGAATTGATATCCATAGGTTTGAGTAGAGTTCCTTAGAACTGCCGGTTGCTTGTTGGCCCTAAGAAGCAGAAACTAGTATAACCCTAGTAGCCGTCCACTCTAGGGGAGTCACCTGAATGATTAGGTATAGCTGTCGGTATAGCTAACCATTGAGACTGGACCAAATAATAGATGGCCGTTGGCGACCCATAGAATGACCTTGTGGCATTGAACGAGAGATGGTGATGAGTATGATCTAAGAATGATAAGTTGTAAGTACATGCTTCAATATGAACCTTAGAGATGTTTGACCCTTGAGAATTATGTGTCGGCCTATAGCGGGAAATGGAATCGTGGGATGAGACTTGATTTGTATGTATCGAATAGTGAATTATTATATGAGATGGAATTGACTGCTCATGACGGAAATGTTGGATAAGTATCTATAGTCGGGTAGCTGGGTTAACCTTGACTGTTGCATAGAATTATACCCTGACTCGGATAATCGATAGCTGGTGATGTTGGATTGTATCTTTTAGAAAAGATGAATTGCCTCGGTGAAAAATGTTGTTGGATTTGGGAAGGAAAATGATTGTTGTTGTGAAACCTTGATATGATTGGCTCTAAGTTAGACCCTTGATCGAATGTTAGAAATGTTATGCTTGGATGGAGATTGTCCCTGATGTTAAGTGGTGGCCTGGAAAATAGTGATTGTGGCAAAGTGAATAAAGTGATAAGTCAATTGAAAGGATACTAAGTCTGATTGGAAAAGAGAGTTATATCGTGGCTGAATCGAATTATACTATCATGGAAGTTGGTTGAAGTACATATGTTTTGGGGACGCCTAAAATATGTGTATGGATACAGCCGAAGTGATAGGTTACGATTGAGATAATGTTGTTGGAAGAATTTATCGCACTAGCGCAGACTTTGGCTGAAATGCATATATTTTGGGGACGCCTGAAATATGTGTATGGATCCAAATGAAGTGATGTCTTGCGACCAAGATAGAATGCAAGAAAAATGTTGGTGAATCAATGAGAAGTTGTAAGTATTTGGAAAAAGAGATAGATGGATTGAATCGTTGATTGATTAAAGTGATACTGTTGGACAGCTATTTTGAAATGATCGAGTGGGCTGAAATGAATATTGAATTGAAGCTGAATGAGTAACTCATTGTGATTAAGTGAATCTAGTAGATGAGTTATTTTCTTAAGTTTCGAGGACGAAACTTTTTCTGAGTGGTATATTATGTAATGCCCCGCTCCGCACGAGGCATTTGGTTGGCTTGTTGGATGGGATCAGAAAGTTGGACCATGACTTATGTTGAGAACCAAGAAAGTTGAGACTGATGTAGTCTTTCTTAGCTGGCTAGACGGAATGGGTATTGGAATGTGGCTCGCTGGTGGAGCTACGCTTAGTGGGATTGGAGCAGGAAGACCGTTATATAAGGCAAGTGGAACTGTCCTCCTTCCTCCTTATTTCCGTATGCTTAATAAATGGAATAATGTGATGCTATGAATATGTCCCTAATATCTCTTACCTTGAATGTTGAATAATTGTGATACGATGCTTTAGTTGCTAAATTGATAGAGATTCATATGCTGGAAATCATTGAATGAATAACACATGAACTTTGAATTTGCTGAACGAATCACACTCGAACTGCTAATGTAACATGATGCCTGAGATTGAATTGATAATGTCCCTTATGCCTAAGATCGATGAAATGAATGAATCACTTGAATAATGAGATGCTGCATAAATGATACATGAGAAAAGAATTGAATATGCTATTGTCCCTATGAAATGAATGAAATGCTACAGGTCCCTTTGAAATGAATGAATACTGTTGTTCCTCCTTAGAAGGAACAAATGAGAAATGTTGCAATGAAGCAATGAATGAGAATTGATGAGGCTTGGGATCGTTGAGATCACCAAATGAAATGATGGTAATGTTGGGAATGAATAAGTCATCGAACATGACTTGAATGAGATAAATGATGATGCACTGTTGTCTTTACTTCAATATTTTACCATGCATTTTATGTTCACGATTGAGATGGACACGCATTCGCATGGTCATAGGACAACTTATGCATAAGTGATGGGGATATGTTTTCTCGGACGGTACCCCGGGACGTTAGGGCGACCGATCCGGCCTAGGAGAAAACATTGGCGTGCCAGTAGGGGCACGGGTTCTGCGAGGCATCCTTTGGGGCTAGCTACCTTCTCTGGAGTCATCGCATTACCAACGAAGACCTATATGGCAACGTCCGTATGGTTAAACACCAGTGACCATATAGTCAGGATGCATGCTAATGAATGTCTTATGCAGGCAGAGTAAGTATATCTGCTAACCTGTATTTGATGCAGGTATGAGGGAGTCGGCTATCGCTAAGGAATCACTTAAATGTGATAATTTAATATATGTGTTGGTTTACTTGCATGATTACGTTCCAAATAAGTTTGATGATGCTGTATGTAGCCTTTCAGTATGAGATCCTGCTTAACATGTTAAGTTCAGTATGCTAAGAAAGATGCCTTGCTAATCATTGCTCAAACACAACATACATGCTAAGTGATGCTTGAAGTGAGAACTGTCATAATATTTAAGATGTTAATGTTAACGATGCCTCAATGATGCCTTTGCATGATAACACCAAGAATGTTAAAAAGATATGTCCACATGAATGCTACAAAGAATATGTTTACATGTTTCACTCTGATTATTGCCCATGAACTGTAAACTGATGCTAGGCCCCAAGTAGAAAGACCATTCTAATAAATGTTTGCTTAAATGATCACTTTAAATGTTGGTTTATGCGAGTGGGTTGGATTCTACTTGCCAGTACATAGATGATGTGCTGACCCACGTTTTGTAGGCAGGTGCTCTTGCTTGGAATATTCTACACACAAAGATTGGCTTGATTGGTTCCGCGGCATCGAAGATTTGTTGGGCATACAGAAGCTCTCCTTGTACAAGATGATGTCTTCTGTTTATAAAGGGCATAATGTGTAGTGTCCCGCTCCTAGCGGTTCACTATGTAAGGCTTGTGGCTTGGCTAACTCGGTCGGAACCGAGTATTGGGGAAACTTACCGTCGGCACCGAATCGATCACGGACAAGTGCATAAGAACCTTTCCAACTAATGGATTGGTTTCTCTTGAAATGCGTCCAAGAGTTTTCTCTGGATGTTTTGCTGCTGGTTTTGCTGCTTGGTTTTGATGGATGCTTTTCTGAATGATTTTCGATGATTTGATTCTTGCCCGTTTTCATCGATTTGTATAGCATTCATTCTTGAGAATTCTGAGAGAAGAGAACACAACGAGATGGATTATTAACCAAACTTTTGGTGCCAATGCAGACTGACGCGTGACGGAAGGCTAAGCGTGCAAGTGTTCCTCTCTCTCTCGGCGATTCTCTAATTTGGTGAGTGTGGATCTCTGTGGTGGTATTGTCCCTCTCGCTATTCCTTCATGCCAACTAAATATTGTCTTGCAACATCCGTTGATCGATATCAAGTTGCTAAATGCCACAAGTCAATACCACTAAGAAGCTAGAGATTTAACATTGAACATTGAAATGAATGCTAGTCCATAGAACATTGAATTGAATGCTAGCCCATAGAACATTGAAATGAAAGCTAGTCCCTTGAACATTAAAAGAATTGATTACACTGTGAACATCATTGAGATTGCTTGTCGCTGGAACATTGAATTGAAATAATTGATGCCTATGATGATGAGATATGAAATGTTGGGAATAAACATGTTGCTTAGTACTTAATATTCTATGTACACAATATTTATCGAGTCGGACACACATTCGCATGACCATAGACGTACTTGTATACAAGGATTTCCTCGAACGGTACCTGCGGCGGTGGGATCGAGTCGGCCTAGGAGGAATTAGTGCTTTGGTAGCACGGTATCGGAACCTTCATTCGGGCTCGCAACCTGGTGAATGGTCAACCGCATACCAATACGAAGTCCTATATGGCACGTCGACATGGTGCACAACCACCAGTGGTCATGTTGTAAGGATGTATGCTAAACAATGTCTTATGCAGGGGCGGTAAGTATATTATTATTATCCTGTATCTTATGCAGGAAAGCTGGATTCGGCCAATGGTAAAGTAAGCATGGTTTATTCCATGTTACATTTATCGTGATTTACTCATAATGCTTCATGTCCCTTATAAGTTCATATCTTTAAAATGCTTGTCATTAATAAAATGTTGGTTTAGCTGAGTGGGCCAACGGGGCTCACCAGCGCATTGTTATAATGTGCTGACCCCTCCTCCACAGGTACTGGAGAAGGCTCAGGCGCACCTCGTAACTAAAGCTTTCTGAACTGCTGTTTCCTTTCAAGTTGTTTTTCCCTAAAGACGCACAAAGTATTGCGGAGATTTCAAAGATAGCTACTTATATTCAAAGTACTAAAGGGGCATGATGTATGGAACGGGAAATTATTTTATGGCAGCCTATCAGTTGTACTTCTTTTCATGAATCAATGTAGCCGAAATGGCATTTCAAATATTATCGAGAAAAGTTGTATTCTGACTACAATTATGAATAAAATGAGTATTTCTTCTTCCTATATTGTGTTTCCAATGTTTCCGCAACTGTGGCTAAATTTTCAAATGTTTCAAATGATATGAATGTGCATGTTCTAGCCTTGTACAAGTGCAACTCCAGACTTGTACGGCATCACGCCTTAGCGAGGACGATCGATTCGGCGTGAATCGAAGCAAAGCGAGCGATTCCCCGAATCGGGGCGTGACAAGTTGGTATCAGAGCACGGTTTAGAATCCTCGGATTCAAACATATTTTCAAAAAGGAAGTCTTGATGCAAATTTTCTCGATTGATGGTGTCGATAGCGCTGGCATGAAATAATGTTCCATACAATAAGCCCATAAATATTTTATGAGTGCTAATGGAATTATTTCTTTGTTGTAGAATGACTAAGGGTGATAGCTCAAAGACGACTTCATCGTCGGACCCGATTGAGAAACTGATTAAGCAGATGGAGGCTCAAAGGAAGCAGAGCGAAGCTCAACATCGCGCGCTTCAGGAGCAGCTCCAGTATCAGTTTCAGGAGCAGCTGGATACTCAACAAAAACAAGTAGACAGTCTAACTCAGATTGTCACCAAGCTGACGGCCGATTCTAATGTTTCTGCAAAGGCCGCAGTAACCGAGACCGTGGAAGTGCCGGCAGAGAAATCTGAGACGCCGACATGAAAGAGACCGAGCTTCAAGTTCTCTGAATTTAAGAGTTGCGACCCGCCTGATTTTAATGGAAAAGAGGAGCCAGATGAGGTGATGGGCTTCTTGAACACACTGGAGGGCTATTTCCGGATGTTAGAGATTCAGGGCAGTAAGAGAGTGGAGTGTGCTGCTGTACAACTTCGCCTCAAGGCCCAGGAATGGTGGATTTCGCAGAGACAGGCACTTTGCGGAAATAATCAGGATATAAAGATGTCTTGGGAGGCCTTCAAACAGGCTTTCATTACTCAATTCATTCCACCCGCTGTCCGACAACAAAAAGAAAATGAGTTCATTGCACTTCGACAAGGCACATGCTGTACTCAGGGTGTGAAGGCTTTCTCGCTTCTGTCCAAGACACTCGAATGAAGAGTGTAGGCTCGAATCAGACTGAAATTGTGGCAGAGTTTCCCGATGTGTTTCCGGACGAAATACCTGGAATACCGCCGGATAGAGAAATTGAATTCACAATTGATACATTTCCGAATACTCGTCCGATATCTAAGGCGCCATACAGGATGGCACCGGCAGAATTAAAGGAACTAAAGGTGCAGCTACAAGAACTACTAGACCGGGGATACATTCGCCCAAGTGTATCTCCATGGGGAGCTCCAGTGCTATTTGTGAAAAAGAAAGATGGGACGATGCGGCTGTGCATCGATTACAGAGAATTGAATAAAGCAACCATCCGTAACAAGTATCCCCTGCCAAGAATAGATGATCTATTCGATCAGCTACAAGGGGCGACCGTGTTTTCAAAAATCGATCTTCGTTCAGGATACCATCAGTTGAAGATCAGACCCGAAGATGTTCCTAAGTCAGCATTCCGTACGAGATACGGACACTATGAGTTTTTGGTCATGCCATTCGGCTTGACTAATGCTCCAGCAGCCTTTATGGATTTAATGAATAGAGTGTTTCGACCGTTCTTAGATAAGTTCGTTGTCGTATTCATCGATGACATCTTGATCTACTCAAAAGACAGGGAGACTCATGTCGAACACTTGAGGGAAGTACTTCAGACGCTGCGGGACAACCAGCTCTATGCAAAGCTGAGTAAGTACGAGTTTTGGATGAACAGCGTGTCGTTCCTAGGACATGTTGTTTCGGCAGAAGGTGTTGCCGTCGACCCAAAGAAGATTGAGGCAGTTGTGGACTGGAAGCAGCCTGCATCAGCTAGTGAAATACGGAGTTTCCTTGGTTTAGCCGGGTACTACCGTAGATTTGTGAAAGACTTCTCGAGAATCGCCTCGCCTTTGACTCGCCTGACTCAGAAGGGGGTAGTATTTAAGTGGACGGACGACTGTGAGAGTAGTTTCCAAGAACTCAAGCAGCGGCTCGTCACGGCCCCAATTTTAGCACTTCCGGAAGGCTCCGAAGGATTTCAGATCTACAGTGACGCGTCGGGACTTGGTTTGGGATGTGTTCTCATGCAACGTGGAAAGACAATATCTTATGCATCGCGACAGCTCAAGCAGCATGAGAAGAATTACCCAACACATGATTTGGAACTGGCGGCGATTGTGTTCGCGTTGAAATTGTGGCGACACTATCTCTATGGTGTGTCCTGCGAGATCTTCACGGACCACAAAAGCCTGAAATATATATTCACACAAAAGGAATTGAATCTGAGGCAGCGGCGTTGGTTAGAATTGATCAAGGATTATGACTTGACGATCTCCTACACGCCGGGTAAAGGAAATGTGGTAGCTGATGCCTTGAGTCGGAAATTTGTAGGATCCCTAACAATAGCAAAAGAGGTACTACGAGATCTTGAAGAAATGGGCATCGAGTTCAGGATTCGTCCGCAGAATGTGCAGTTGGCTCAGTTACAACTTGAGCCGAGTCTCCAGGGAAGGATTAAGATTGCTCAGAAGGATGACCCGTTCCTGCAGAAGATACGCGAGTTGATTCTAGTAGGAAAGGCGTCAGACTTTACCGTTGAAGATGACACTATTCGTGTCAAGGGAAGATTGTGCGTCCCTAAGGATGAGGATATCAGGAAGGAAATACTGACCGAGGCTCATTTCGCGAAGTACTCCTTGCATCCGGGAAGCACGAAAATGTATAAAGATTTGCGCACCACATATTGGTGGCATGGCATGAAGAAGGATGTGGCTCTTTTTGTGTCACAATGCATGGATTGTCAGCGTGTAAAGGCCGAGCATCAACGGCCAGGCGGAGAACTACAAAATTTGGCTATTCCACTGTGGAAGTGGGATAATATCTGTATGGATTTTATCGTCGGCTTGCCAAGAACTCAGAAGGGAAATGATGCGATTTGGGTTATCGTGGATAGATTAACCAAGTCGGCACATTTCATTCCAATAAAAGTTACATGGGGAGTAGAACGGTTGGCTCAGATTTACATAAATGAAATTGTTCGATTACATGGGGTACCAGCTTCTATAGTATCGGATAGAGACGGAAGATTCTTGTCGCGATTTTGGATAAGTCTGCACTCGGCTATGGGCACAAAGTTGAACTTCGGTACAGCTTACCATCCGCAGACTGATGGTCAGACAGAGAGAGTTAACCAGATTCTTGAAGACATGTTGAGATTGTGCGTGCTCGATTCGAAGACAAATTGGGACACACATCTCGCATTAGCAGAATTTGCCTATAACAACAGTTATCAGGCAAGTATTCAAATGGCCCCGTACGAAGCCTTATATGGACGGAAATGTCGATCACCGATATGCTGGGATGAAGCCGGTGAACGGCAAGTGCTCGGACCAGAACTTGTGGAACAGGCCGTCGAGAAAGTTCGCTTAATTCGAGAAAGACTTAGAGTTGCTCAAAGTCGACAGAAGAGTTATGCGGACGTACATCGACGACCTTTGGAATTCACAGCAGGCGATCATGTCTTCTTGAAGGTCACACCCATGCGAGGTGTGATGCGGTTTGGGATGAAAGGAAAGCTAAGCCCGAGATTCGTCGGACCATTCGAGATTTTAGAAAAGGTAGCCTCAGTGGCTTATCGACTTGCACTACCCCCGGCCTTGGCTGATGTGCACGATGTCTTCCATGTATCTCAACTGCGGAAGTATGTGCATAATCCAAGCCATGTAGTGAATTTCGATCAGCTACAGCTGAGCGCTGATCTATCCTACACTGAAGAGCCTGTCCATATTTTGGGCAGGAAAGAGAAAGTTTTGCGGAATCGGACAGTATCCCTGGTCAACGTGCTGTGGCGGAACCATGCTGTAGAGGAGTCGACATGGGAATTAGAGGAAGAGATGCGGGTGAAATACCCATCGCTGTTTGATAATTTTGAGGTAGGACTTTTGCTTTAAGTTTCGAGGACGAAACTTTTTCTTAGTGGTATATTATGTAGTGTCCCGCTCCTAGCGGTTCACTATGTAAGGCTTGTGGCTTGGCTAACTCGGTCGGAACCGAGTATTGGAGAAACTTACCGTCGGCACCGAATCGATCACGGACAAGTGCATAAGAACCTTTCCAACTAATGGATTGGTTTCTCTTGAAATGCGTCCAAGAGTTTTCTCTGGATGTTTTGCTGCTGGTTTTGCTGCTTGGTTTTGATGGATGCTTTTCTGAATGATTTTCGATGATTTGATTCTTGCCCGTTTTCATCGATTTGCATAGCATTCATTCTTGAGAATTCTGAGAGAAGAGAACACAACGAGATGGATTATTAACCAAACTTTTGGTGCCAATGCAGACTGACGCGTGACGGAAGGCTAAGCGTGCAAGTGTTCCTCTCTCTCTCGGCGATTTTCTAATTTGGTGAGTGTGGATCTCTGTGGTGGTATTGTCCCTCTCGCTATTCCTTCATGCCAACTAAATATTGTCTTGCAACATCCGTTGATCGATATCAAGTTGCTAAATGCCACAAGTCAATACCACTAAGAAGCTAGAGATTTAACATTGAACATTGAAATGAATGCTAGTCCATAGAACATTGAATTGAATGCTAGCCCATAGAACATTGAAATAAAAGCTAGTCCCTTGAACATTAAAAGAATTGATTACACTGTGAACATCATTGAGATTGCTTGTCGCTGGAACATTGAATTGAAATAATTGATGCCTATGATGATGAGATATGAAATGTTGGGAATAAACATGTTGCTTAGTACTTAATATTCTATGCACACAATGTTTATCGAGTCGGACACACATTCGCATGACCATAGACGTACTTGTATACAAGGATTTCCTCGAACGGTACCTGCAGCGGTGGGATCGAGTCGGCCTAGGAGGAATTAGTGCTTTGGTAGCACGGTATCGGAACCTTCATTCGGGCTCGCAACCTGGTGAATGGTCAACCGCATACCAATACGAAGTCCTATATGGCACGTCGACATGGTGCACAACCACCAGTGGTCATGTTGTAAGGATGTATGCTAAACAATGTCTTATGCAGGGGCGGTAAGTATATTATTATTATCCTGTATCTTATGCAGGAAAGCTGGATTCGGCCAATGGTAAAGTAAGCATGGTTTATTCCATGTTACATTTATCGTGATTTACTCATAATGCTTCATGTCCCTTATAAGTTCATATCTTTAAAATGCTTGTCATTAATAAAATGTTGGTTTAGCTGAGTGGGCCAACGGGGCTCACCAGCGCATTGTTATAATGTGCTGACCCCTCCTCCACAGGTACTAGAGAAGGCTCAGGCGCACCTCGTAACTAAAGCTTTCTGAACTGCTGTTTCCTTTCAAGTTGTTTTTCCCTAAAGACGCACAAAGTATTGCGGAGATTTCAAAGATAGCTACTTATATTCAAAGTACTAAAGGGGCATGATGTATGGAACGGGAAATTATTTCATGGCAGCCTATCAGTTGTACTTCTTTTCATGAATCAATGTAGCCGAAATGGCATTTCAAATATTATCGAGAAAAGTTGTATTCTGACTACAATTATGAATAAAATGAGTATTTCTTCTTCCTATATTGTGTTTCCAATGTTTCCGCAACTGTGGCTAAATTTTCAAATGTTTCAAATGATATGAATGTGCATGTTCTAGCCTTGTACAAGTGCAACTCCAGACTTGTACGGCATCACGCCTTAGCGAGGACGATCGATTCGGCGTGAATCGAAGCAAAGCGAGCGATTCCCCGAATCGGGGCGTGACATAATGTATGGAACATTGTAATCAGTTGTACCAGTGAGATTGTGAGCCAAGTCGGTATATCGAGTTGTCATCCATTGTATCCAAATATCAAATGTAAGCTGTATAGCATTGTTCAGTTGGTTTCCAATGTAAAGAGAGATGTGCTGTAATCATTGTACTTCAATACAAGTCTTGTACTCTTCTTCAACTATCAATAAAGAGAATAAAGTTCTATATATCTCTGTGTGGCTTTAAGTTACTCTTTTTCTCCGCTGCTATAAAGAAGTGATGTACTTCTATTCAATGAGAAAGATTATCCTCACTAAATTCAATTTATCTGCTTCTACCGCTGCGATGTGTTCCTATTTGAATGATATCGAGTATGTACCATCTTTGCCTTGTACAAGTGCAATACCAGACTTGTACGACATCACGCCCAAGCGAGGACGATCGATTCCAAGAGATAAAATATGTGAATAAACGACTCTATGAATCGGGGCGTGACAGGTGAGATCCGTAAGAACACGTGGTCCCCAACGAAAAATTCTAGTGACCTACGATGCTGGTCCGCCCAATGACGATGCCGATCCTGCACAACTCGAAGTTGCTCTCTAATTTCCTTGACTACTTCAACTGTCTGGACAATCATTTCTGGGCCTAGCATCTTTCTTTTTTTCGATATCATCCCATGCCAGTGGCGACCTACACTTCTTACCATATAGTGCTTCAAATGGTGCCATCTGGATACTGGCTTGATAACTGTTGTTGTATGAGAACTCGACTAAGTGCAGGTGACTCTCCCAAGATCCTCCAAAATCCAGAGTGTAAGCTCGTAACATATCTTCTAAAGTCTGAATTGTTCTTTCTGATTGTCCGTCCGTCTGTGGATGGTAAGCCGTACTAAATCTTAACTTAGTACCCAGACTATGATGTAAACTCATCCAAAAATGTGATATAAAACATGTATCTCTATCTGACACAATACTGACAGGGACTCCATGCTGCCTGACTATCTGTTGCATATATAACTCTGCCAACTTTTCTGTAGATTGTCCTACTCTGAAAGGAAGAAAATATGCCACCTTTGTAAGTCGATCTACTATCACCCAAATAGTATCTTTACCACTTGGCGATCTCGGTAAATCGGTCACAAAGTCCATGGTGATGTGTTCCCACTTCCATTCTGGAATAGGAAGCGGTTGCAATAATCTAGCTGGCCTCTGTTGTTCTTCCTTCACTAGCTGACATATCAAACAACGGGAAACGAATCTAGCTATCTCCCTCTTCATTCCGTTCTACCAAAAGTGCTGCTTGATATTTTGGTACATCTTGGTCCCTCCAGGGTATATAGAATACTGAGAACTGTGAGCTTCTATCATAACCTCCTGTCTGATATCTCCACTAGGCACACATAGATGTGATCTAAACCTAAGTATACCATCTTCATGAATTCTCATCTCTTTTCTGAGTCCTGACTCACATTCTGTCCTAAGCTTCTGAATCCTTGGGTCCTGTGCCTGAGCTGCCTTGATCCTGTCTACTAAGTCAGATTGAACTTGTAGACTCGCCAGAATTCCTACATCACTAGGAAGTATAACTTCGATGCCTATCTCCTGAAGGTCTTCTAAGATATGTTTCTGTGTTATCAACATAAATGCGCCGCCTCTCCTGCTGAGAGCATCTGCTACCACATTAGCCCTGCCTGGATGATACTGAAGCTCCACGTCATAATACTTGACCAACTCTAGCCATCTTCTCTGCCTCATGTTTAGTTCCTTCTGAGTAAAGATGTACTTCAGACTTTTATGGTCTGTGTACATGTCCACTCGATCACCATATAAGTAATGCCTCCATAGCTTCAAAGCAAATACTACTGCCGCCAACTCCAAGTCATGAGTTGGATAATTCTTCTCGTGGTCCCGAAGCTTCCTAGATGCATACGTTATCACCTTTCCATGCTGCATGAGGACACATCCAAGTCCTTTACCTGACGCATCACAATATACAGTAAAACCTCTGGGTCCAACCGGTAATGTAAGAATAGGCGTTGATATCAACTTCTGCTTCAAAGTCTCAAATGATACCTGGTATTTTGCCGACCAGACGAATGGCACGTCCTTCCGTGTCAAGCGGGTCATGGGTGCTGAAAGTCTTGCAAAGTCTGATACGAACCTTCTGTAATATCCTGCCAATCTCAAGAAACTCTGTACATCTGCTACGGTCTTGGGTACTAGCCAACTCTCTACTGCTTCTACCTTATTGGGATCCACTGCTACTCCAACTCCTGATATGATGTGATCCAAAAATAAAATATGATCCGTCCAGAACTCACACTTGCTGAGCTTGGCATACAACTGGTTCTCCCTCAGAACCTACAACACCTTTCGGAGGTGGCCTTCATGCTCCGCTTCACTAGCAGAGTATACGAGGATGTTGTCAAGAAATACAACGACAAAATCATCTAAGTACGGCATAAAGATGCGGTTCATCAAATCCATAAATATTGTTGGAGCATTGGTCAAACCAAACGACATTACTAAGAATTCATAATGCCCATACTTCGACCTGAATACTGTCTTAGGAATATCCTCATTCCGAACCCTCACTTGATGATACCCTAAACAAAGATCTATCTTGGTGAAAACTCTAGCTCTGCTCAACTGATCAAACAAGTCATCGATCCTTGGTAGTGGGTACTTGTTCTTTACTGTTGTCGCGTTAAGCTTCCTGTAATCGATGCACAATCTGGATGACCCATCCTTCTTCCCCACAAGTACCATCGGTGCTGCCCATGGTGATATACTAGCTTGGATGAACTTCTTCTCTTTCAGTTCCTCTATGTGCTGATATACCTTGGCCTGCTCCGAATCCGCCATTCTGTAAACTCGATCTGATATCGATTTAGTTCCAGGTGCCAATTCTATACTGAACTCAATATCCCTAACCGGTGGTAGACCTGGAAGTTCTTCAGGAAATACGTCTAGAAACTCTTCAACTACCTTTGGAACTTAAACTTCTTCCATTGCCGTTACTACTCCCTGCTCTTGTTGAGTTGCCACTGATCTGACTAAGGTGAACCGTTTCATGTCTGGAATATCAAAAGATACACTCCCTCTACGACAATCTATTGTCGCATAACTGTCTTTCAGCCAGTCCATGCCTAAGAAAATGTCAAAATTTTCAACAGAAAATTCTATCAACCTGGCGGGTAAGGAATGCCCGCAAACTACAACGCTACACGCTAGAGTAATTCTACTAACTCCTATGAGCCCATTACCAGTGAGTATATTCAACCTTCCTGGCAATGCCTCGAACTCCATTCCTAGCAGTATCGCAACTTGTGCAGATATAAATGAGTGTGATGCTCCCGAATCAAACAATGCTACTACAGGATATAAGGCGACGAGAATGTTATCTGCCACAACATCTTTCGATGCCAATGCCTCTTCGAAGGACAGAGTGAATGCTTGCCCTCGACCTCCTTGTTGGTTCCTATGCTGCGGCCTAGCCTGGTGCTGCTGCTGGCCCCTGCCTTGGTAATGCTGGAGTGGTCTGTGTTGTTACTACAGCATCGGCGGTCCCTGCTGCAGAAATATCTGAGCCTGTGACATGAACGAGCGTTGTGCCAACGGTCTCATTGCCACCGCTGGTCCTCGATGTTACGATCCGCATCCGCTTTTCGGTCGCGAGCTAGTGAGTAAGCCAGCTACGTATCGAGCGGACTCCAGCCCAACTCGAGTACGTATAAGCTGTCTAGAGTAGGGTATCATGTCTAATCTAAACTATATCTCAATCTACATGAATATTTTAAAATAAGAATGAACAAGTATGGGTCATGGTCTGCAGCCCATTAGCATATTGTTCGATTAGACTCTAAGAATGATACGAGTCTATAAATAAGCAGAGTATATCATTGTACTGAATATAAAGTACTAGAGGATAATAAAAAAATATCACAAGCAAATACATGTATCATGCATCGCAATCCTCTACCATCCCGCTCTGCTAACTGTTTCACTTAACAAAATGCCTAAAAATTGGCTTTTGAAAGAAAACTAGAAAAGTACAGAAAGTACAAATTTTTTGGGAAGTATTGCTATGGTAGTCTGATCTGAAGGCGATTACTTTGTTCCTTGGACCATACGATGATGGTGAAGAGTATTGCTGGAAGATGAACAGTCGAAAGAACTAAGTCACCAGAAAGGTATCGACGCACTTGGGCACTAATGGCGAGGTCGAATGCTTTCCTGCTTTGCTTCACTCTGTTCTAGAAGAAAAGTTGAAGAAGAATGCTCTGGAAAATCAAAGTCTCTGGGCTCTGATCTCTATGTATTCTCTCCTTTCTCTCTGTTGATCTCTTCCTGATGTCTATGTGAAAAATAAGTCTATTTATAGACTTTATCCTTTGTGCGTAAAAAAGCAACAAAATCCTATCTTTACGCTGGTAACTGTCACCCACGATGGAAGTCACCCTCTGTACATGTTGACACGTGTCCCATTATTTCAACAAAAATAGGGAGCACGTACACACGTTTCTCAATAAGTATGGCATGATAGCCACGTAGACAAACCATGTTTTAAAGTAGTCAGGAAGGATCGGGCGTAAAAATAACCTTAAACATGCCTCAGGCGTAAAGTGGCAAATTGGCGTAAAAATAGCCCAAAATAAACTTTCCAGCGTAAAGTGGCTAAAATAGCCTTGAGTGTAAAACTTAGCCCAAATAGACTTTAGGCCCACAATAGTTTTGAGCGTAAAAGCTCGAATAACTATAGTGCGTAAAAAGAAGTAATTTTATTGAGCGTAAAATAGCCTTCTCTGCATACCATACGACGAGCATCGGGTTTTGGTGAAAATCCGATCTTCTCGACTTCTGTGCTGCTTGCTGTCAGAAAAATCATTATATTAAATCAAATCTTCTGCATTAAATGCGGTCTGGCAGCCTGTCCTCAGGCGTAAAACTTCAATGAATTACTTTGGCGTAAAATGGCTCGCGTAAAGTTCAATGCAAATAGCCCTAGCGTAAAGTAGCTCTGGCGTAAAATAGCTCACATAGAGAGTTGTTTGCATAGAATCCTCAATTTCTTTGACTTAGTCTATAAAGCACTTTTTACGCTCCTACAAGACCCCCTTCAAAGTTTTTAAATATTTTAAAAATTTGAAATACTTTGAACATAAGCTTAAAAATCGGGATTTCACCAGTCAGCATAAAGTTCGGGATACGCAACGGTCATATGCGTAAAAATTGGGATATCCAACAGTCGGCGTAAAAATAGGGAATTTGAACCGATTTTGAAATTCTCTATAAATAGGGTTTTTCGAAGAGAGATAAGACTACTTTATCTTTTCGAAATCTTAATCTCTCCTCATTCTTCCTTCTTCCTTCTACTTTCAATCCGATGGCCCCCAAGAAGTTGTCCGTTGCTGGCAGTAAGAGTAAGAAGCCCGTCTACGATTCCTCGTCGGTTGACCGCGCGCAAAATCCTATCCGGTCATCAACAACATCTCAGCAAAGCAACCCCGCCGTGGCTCCGGCAATAAGGGGTAAAAAACGTTGAACTTCGGTCATAAGTTCGTCGGAGAAGAAGAACCAACGAAAACCGAAAGTCTACGCCCACGTTGTTCGTGCTAGCGTAAAAAGACTAAAATACGCCCACGTTTATCGTGTCAGCGTAAAACTTGAAATACGCCCACATTTACATGTGTCAGCGTAAAATTTGAAATACGCACACATTTACATGTGTTAGTGTAAAATTTGAAATACGCACACATTTACATGTGTCAGCGTAAAACATGAAATACGCACACGTTTACATGTGTCAGCGTAAAACTTGAAATACGCACACATTTACATGTGTCAGCGTAAAACATGAAATACGCACACGTTTACATGTATCAGCATAAAATTTATTTTATGCTCACGTTTAATGTGTGCTGGCGTTAAATACGCTCACTTCTATTTGTACTAGCGTAAAACTTCACTAGTAACAGTCTTTTGCGTAAAAAGAATATTTTTACACTTTTAAAAGTTTTTAATCAACTTTAATAAGCGTAAAATTTGCATAATCAGAGTCTTTATGCGTAAAAGTCAAACCAAATCATCTGCGTAAAAAGACTTTCAAATTAGATTTTTACTAACTTGAATTTTTTTTTCTTTTTTTTTCGTTTGGCAGTGGACTTGCAAATTCACCCTCTCGCAGAAATATTTGGCTCGCCAGCTGGAATGGTGGGCTCAAACTATCTGGAAAACTTATCACATGTAAAGTTTCCTCAATCCAACCCTGAATACCCTGAAGGGAGAGCTCAACTGATAGCTTCTTAAGGAGACAGGATGCTGCTATCTATGATAAATGGAGAGGTGTTGGTATCACTAGAAGACCAACAATTCTTGAAGCCAGCTTTTCTATTCGGGGATGCGATAGACTTCAAATCGCAAACTCACCCTAAGAAAGAGGCCTGGGTGTTTAAATTGGGAGAAAGGACGATGTATCTCCCTGACATGGATAGTGATTACCCTCTATCTGCTTTTGTCCATGCTACTCACCCTCGTCAGATGTTATGGAATTTGACTCCCAGTAGCTACGGCAGGCCGGGCAAGATTATTTTCAAGAGAGAAAGAGCTAGTGACATGGGATACCACATTAGTACTCCCATTGGTGGTGTCATCTCGTTCTCGGGTCTATTGCCCGGGTTCACACCAAGTGAAGACTCATCTCTGATCCAGCCAGTACAGACTCCCATGTTTATCAATAAGTTCATAAAAGCTGCTGTGTTATATCCTCAGACCAACCCTAGGCTGACAGGATGGCTGACTCCTTATAGTAATAACTAGATTTAAATCAGTACCTGGATCATGAAGCACTTTAAAACAGAGCTAGAAGCTATCGGTCTATATGAAGCAGTAGCCTCTACAAGTTACGGTATACCACCGAACAGTAACTTGTTCTTGGCTTTATTGGAATTGTATATAAGTTCAACAGGAACTTTTGCAACTCCACATGGTGAAATGGGTCTTGCTCTACATGAGATACAATTTATATCGAAGCTGCCAATGGACAAAGCCCCTTATGAAGAATATGTTCCCTCCAATCGGGAACTAGCAGAAATAAGAGAGAAGAACCCTGAATTGGTGCAGGTTTATGAAGAATTCATGTGCCATTATCTGATTTGCACCAGTTTGTATGAAACTGGGTCACATTTGGCATATGTAACTAAATGGACTACCTATTTATTTTACCATGAAAATAGGGTAACCAAGACTGAGAAGGGTAGGTTCCGAGAAAACAAGACTCAAACCATCAACCCTTGCTCTATAATTCCAGTAGATGTAATCCAGGAATTGTTGGTCTCACAGAAATCTCGAGACCAATATCTATCCACCAAGACTGGAGATATCCCTGCGGGGACTGAGACTTTAAGCTACCTGAGGTATGGTAGTCAGAAGATGTCAAGGAAAGCCTTGCTGGCAGGCTTCCTATCCCTATGGCTACGAAGATGGGTCGTGCCGGAGATCAGTACCATAGACAGGATCCATCGAAACGTATTGTGGCTAGCAGTACGTTTAGTGTTCAAAAATAGAATCAACCTGTTGTTGGTAATGGTCTGCCGAATAAATGCAGGACTACGAACTTTTGGTGAAGAGTTGATTAAAAATGCTCCTCACCGAGACAATTTTCCAAGGGTGGAGCTGCCATATACCTATCTGATAGGATGGTTATTACACCACAATTGTAATTTGCTGCCACCAGGCCCTGAAGAAGAAGCAAATATCTTCCTCCAAAAATTCAGCAAGGCCACATGGACTGCCACGACAGTGGCAGACACCCGAGCAGCGTTAAATTACTCTCATGGCTAGAATTTCTTCTGTATAAGGTCGCCAGTTCCAGCCGACTGCCTCGGCGTGCAATTTGAAGACAGAGGAGAGACGACAACTTTATTGCCAAAACCTGTCTTCCAATGGTTAACGTACATCAGACCCTCCCATCTGATGTACAGGAACGAAGATAACTGTGCGTTTGAGCCGTATCTATCGAGTAGGTTCGTCCGCCAGTTTGGATATGATCAGCTTCACGTTGGCAATCCTTCTACCAGCTTTTATCACTTTAGAAAGTTGATTGACGGCACGAGAGCATGGAGATACTTCAGCATCGCATGTACTGGTGCTAAATTCAAAATATCTACTGCCACCAGTACAACAGAGCTACGTATACTTCACTCGTATGCTCGTTTTTACTCATCAATCCGCTCTTTCGCACATGGTTATAGTATGCAAGGAAGTCTTCGATGGCCCAAGGAGGGGAATATCGAGGAACCAATCAGAATAACTCCTGACATACCCGACAACACTACTATTACAGATGAATTTCTGGAAGTGATCCCTACAGGAGCTGGAGAGATAGCAGCGGGACCAATAGTTATTGGGAAAACCCGAAAAAGAAAGCAGAGTACAGCTATAAGTCTTCCAAAGAAGTCACCAGAAAAGAAGAAGAAGGTTATCACTAAAAGACCTTCCAGATCAAGAGCCACTACCCCTGAGATTGACACTCAGGTGGACGAGCTGCAGCATATTGCATCTTCTTCAGTCCATCCTGGAGAAGGATCTTCAACATCCCAACCAGCCACACCGACAGTAGTCTTATCCCCGGGGCATCTCAGCTCATCGCTTCATTTAACTTTGCCACAAAAGGCACAAGTTATTGAAGACGTCGCCTCAGTACAAACTGTTGATCCAGTGTTTATTCCATCCGATGAGCCGGCTGTCACTTTTGATGATGAAGATTGGACTGGAGATTATGATGAGTACTTGGCACGTCCTATACATACTCCAGGTAAATATAATTTATGCAAAATCTATATAAATCTATGACTTTTGTATATTAACTTATGTTGTTCAATTTTTTTGCAGGTGTCAACATTACTCCAAAGCTTGTGGCTCCTCCTCCTCAAGAAGATATCTATGAAGAAAATGAGGAATCTGAGGAGGAGGCTTCTTCTTTAGAAGAAGAAGATGCTGAAGAAGAAGTGTTACGAAAACTCGAAGAGGAGACTCAAGAACAAGAGCCAGAAGTACAGGCTCGGCCAGAAGATCTTCCTCCTGCTGAAGGCAAAGATACAGTAGAAATTACTGTAGAAGATGAAATGGCTGCTGAGGAAGATTTTAATAAATACTCAGTTGTAGAAGAATTTACTACAACTGAGATACTCGAAGAACCTGCAGAACCAATAGCTGAGGAGGGTGATGAAAGTAGAGTCAAATCATCAACTGAAGCTGGAGAAGGTATAATAGCAGCCTCTGCTATTACTACCGATCTAGTACAGGTTCCTGAAGAGACAAGGCCAGAACCTGATTCAGCTGCCACAAATATCATTCCATCCGCATCTATCACCGCCACCGAAACTCTAGTAGTTTCAGCTCCAGAGACGGCTGGAGCAACAAATGTTGAAGATCAAGTTCCTGAAGCTCCTAGGAACCAGTTAGCTATGGTAGCAGTAACAACAACGGCTTTATCTCCGTCTGCTATCAAAGCATCATCATCTGCTCCTAGTCTTCAGAGAAGAGACTTGGTAGATATCGCCGTGACGCAAAGTTCAAGTGTAGAAATGAATCTCTTAGTTGAGATTCATACTAAAACTTTTTACAAGACTTTGGCGGCCCTAATTAAAATGGTCCTGAATAAGGGCCTCAATTATGAGAGCTTGAAAGCGACGATCGCTCTTACCATCAGAAATGTGGCCATGTTTAATGATGCGGCAAGAGCAGCAGCATTAGAGAAAATTATGGAGGGACTTGAACAGCCCATCAGAGAATATCTTAAGCTGTCAAGTGAAACTATTGAAAATCTCATCCAAGAAGAGTATGAAGCTTTATCTGCCGACTACCTCGTTCGGGAGACGAGATTCAATGAAGCCCTCCATGAATATAGCATGAAAGTTGCCAAAGAAAAAGCTTTTTTGGCTAGCATAAAGCCTGAGCTGGATAGCCATAGAGCAGCCTATGACACCTCGAATATGGAGCAACAAAATGATAAAATTCAAGAAGTTGAGGCTGAGCTAGCTCGCTTGAAGGCAGAGAGGGAGCAAATGATCTTGGCTCGGGATCAACACCTTACTCAAAGCTCAATTTTGGAAGAACAGGCCTACAGAGCTGAATCTACTATCAGAACCCTTGATGATGCCAAGGATAATCTGATAGTCAGCTTCACTGGACTTTCTCATATTTGCACTCCCGAAGCTCAACGTGCTGAAGCTACCAAGAAAGTATCGAGCTCTCGTGACAGGCGTCTGGCAGAGCTACAGAAATTACTTCAAGATATCTCTGCTCCACCTTAGAAAAGAGCTCTTGTAATCTTTTATCTCTGTAATGTTCACAAGAAATAAATAAAATATTTGTTTTGTGATCCTATCATTTATTTTGAATTTAAACAATAGGTATGAGATAGAAAATACTTATCAGAGGTAATATGGACATGACAAGTCTTCTAAACTCAATAAATTGTATCTATTCAGAGGTAATATGGACATGATAGATAATAAAATCTTGTTTTCTGTTTAGAGTATACAAATACTATCACAGGTAATATGGACATGATAGATCGTAACAACTCAAAGAAAAATAGATTAATATCTATTCAGAGGACAAATGGACATGATAGATAGGAAAAACAAATAGACTTAATATTTATTCAGAGGTCGTGAGAACATGATAAATAATAGATCCAATTTTTTAATCAACTGGTAAGATAAAAGATTAAAATTTCTCTCCAAGCTTAACCAAATATTGGTAGCCGGAGGATAAGGAAGAAATTCAAACATAATATTTCTTCAAAAATTTGCCATTGATCGGCATCATGAGCAAACCTCCATTAGGTTTAGACAATCTATAAGCACCATTAGAGAATACTGACTCGATGACATAAGGGCCTTCTCATTTTGCTTGAAATTTTCCTTTACTCTTATGAGTCATCACCATCGATCTCCGAACAGCTTGAACTAGCTCACCGACTTTGAATACCCTCTCTTTAACTTTACGATCAAAAGTTTGAGATATGCGGGCTTGATATAGCTCAATGTGTTGTTGCGCTTGAAGACGCTTCTCGTCCAATCCTTCAATTTCTTGTAGTCGTAAACGATCATTGTTCTCTGTAGTTAGCTCATTAGTAATGGCTATTCGAAGAAACGGAATCTGAATTTCCAGTAGAAGAACCGCCTCACAATCGTAAACCAATAAAAATGGTGTAAAACCAGTAGGAGTTCGGACTGTCGTTCGATAAGCCCATAAACATTCTCCAAGTTTCTCATTCCAATCACGTTTATTAGAAGAAACAAACTTTTTGAGAAGTTTAATGATCGTCTTGTTAAAAGCTTCGGCTAAACCATTAGCAGCTGGATTATAAGCCGTAGAAGCCAGATTTTGAATCCGATTCTTATCACAGAATCGATAAAATGCCTGACTAGCAAATTGTGGTCCATTGTCATGAATTATCCGTTGGGGAATCCCGAAGCGATAAATGACATGGTGTTTGATGAAACTAATCACATTGGATGTCTTTACTTCAACAAAGGGAACTGCTTTCGCCCATTTAGAAAAGTAATCGGTTATAGCCAGTATAAACCGATGTCCCTTGACAGAAAGAGGATTAATCGGACCAATAATATCCATTCCCCAAGCTTTAAAGGGCCAAAAAGCTGCTGTAGTATGTAAGAACTTCGATGGTTGATGAATAAAATTAGCATAAATTTGACATACTTTGCACCTTCTGGCATAATCCACAGCATCTGCTATCATAGATGGCCAATAATACCCTATTCTTCGAATACGGTCTTGTAATTTTGGACCCGGTTGATGGGCACCACAGACACCATCATGAGCTTCACAAAGCGTTTGCTTAGCTTCATTCTCAGAGAGACAACGCAGTAAAAGTCCATCATATGAACGACGATATAACATATGTAGAGACGACGATATAACATATGTAGAGACGAATCATAATAAAATCGAAATGATCGTCTCTTGATTGATGCAGCTTCTTTTGGATCTTCAGGTAAAATCTTATGAACCGCATAATCAATGAATGGACTTCTCCAATCCTTCTGTTGGAAACTTGATTCTGTAATATAACTCTGTTCAATATGCATATTATTTTAATACAGAATATGTCTCGGTCCAACAAAGTAATAGTATTTTGTCTTCGAATTGGAATAGCCAAATCTGCAGCTAGGCTAGCAAGAGCATCAGCTTCCAAATTCTGAGAACGTGGTACGAATTCAATGAAGAATCCTTTAAATGAGAGGACCAATTCGATTACCACTTAATGATAAGGGATAAGGTCAGGATTTCTGACTTCATATGTCCCTCTAACTTGATTAACAATCAGTTAAGAATCTCCATAAGCTTCCAGAAACTCGATGTCCAATTGTTTTGCTACTTGGAGACCAATAAGCAGAGCATTATATTCTGTCACATTATTGGAGCATGGCTCATTGAGAGAATAAGCACGGTATATGTCACGCCCCGATCCCGCAGAGTCCTTTTCGTCCTCGCTTCGGGCTCTTTGGGACCGTTCGTCCTCGCTAAGGCGTGATGCCGTGCAAGCCTAAGTTGCGCTTGCACAAGGCCAAGACCTGAAACAAGACAAGATAGACAAGTTTGACAATACGCAGCGGAACGTATCGCAGATAATTGAAGCAGCAGCGGACATATTTCAGAATACAAGCATTGAACACAATGGTAACAAGAATATTTCTCTTTATTGATTTCATTTGAACAGATTACAAGCTCTCGATTCTCTCAGATACAATATTACATTCTCTCAGAACTTTACAGATAGATTACAATGATCCCGTTCCCATACATTACATCCTTTTATATACAAAACCAAACTCTTGCACAGATGTCATCTCTTGGCATCTCTTCTGATTTCTGGCTCCTGAGGATGAGGCTCGGGCTATCGCTTCGGACAATCCTTTTCGATACAAGGTGCACCTGCATGCAGACTGATGATGGGTCAGTATATCAGCATACTGGTGAATGGTGTGAACAAAGAGCTACATTTGTCTGAAACGATCACTGTTCATTTAGTGAGAAAACGTTTCTTGTGATGTGATCTTGCTAGTTTTACCTAGATTCATTCCATGCATACAGAGTCAGTTTACATATCTTTTGAAAATACATCTTTGAAAAGCCACAGTTCATATCATTTCAAGCATACAAGGGACTATTCAATTCGAGCACGATGACTATTCATTTGTGCAGTGCGCAGCGTGTTTCATAAGCATATCATTTCATTAGGGACAACATCTTTAGCATTCTCTTATCTTGTTCAAGACAAACTCAGGATCAGATCACAAGCATGATATTACGTCTTTTCTTTTAGTGGAACATAGCATTTCTTGGTAACAGATTAATCTCTGCAAGCATTTATATCAGAACTTAAGCAACACATGTATATCACTTTTCAGTGACTCTTACCATAGCCGACCGTCGATCCCTGCACAAGACAAGGATTAGCATAAACATGATAAAAATCATCATTTTCCATATGATCTAAACTCTTGAGGCACATTTGATCTATTGGCAATTATTCATTTCAGTCCATCAGATAACAGAGCCGAAGCCCCCAAGCAATAGAGCCGAAGCCCAGAGCCGAAGCCCCCACGTAGTGGAGCCGAAGCCCCCACACAAAAGAGAAGCCGTCGCCCCCATACAATAGAGCCGAAGCCCAGAGCCGAAGCCCCCAGGTAGTGGAGCCGTCGCCCCCAGATAACAGATAACAGATAACATACCGGCACCCATTTTCACATGGATGCTCTCAGCGTTAGACATACATTCGCAAGCAAGCAGTTGAGCAGTCTACTTCTTATACATGCAGGTTATCTAGTTTCTTGTACTAGCAAGGCAACAAGTCTTCTTATTAGCATGCAGATTAATTCTTTCTTAGCATACAGGTTCTCTCTTTCCTTGTTCTTAGCATGGCAACATGTGAAATCTCTTACAAGCATACAAACTGGTTACCATCTTGTTATTAGCATGACAAGGTTCTCTTTATCAAGGCAACATTCATTTCTTAGCAAGGCAACGTCTGAAATCTCTTAAAGCAAACTCAATGATTAACCATCTTGTTATTAACAAAAGCATTCAATCAAAAACTCAGATTCTTAAGGCGCAAGCGAATCAGCAAATGAGACTTCGTCCACTCACCCAGATTAATCGTCTTCTGTTGCAGAGCCAGCAATCCGATCTTTCTGTTTATCTAGTGCCTTCGCGGAGCGGGGCACTACATAATTACCCACCGAAAAGAAGTTTTGTCCTCGAAACTTAAGGAGAAACTTACGATATCCTTAGCAGCGATAGTCCTCATCCTTCGCCATCATCAATCCACGAAATCACAATTTAGATCATATCAAAACTTTTGTTCAATCAAGCATTTCAATCTCAATCAATCAAATCGGTAAAACGTTGCCGGCATCATAAAAATATTTACGGACTTATTGTATGGAACGTTCATCTCATTATTGATATCGAGTAGGCAACGGAATTTCGATCAGAAGACATGTACAAATTCAATTGAATCAAAATTGGCCAGAGGATCGTGTTGCTCTGATACCATTCTGTCACGCCCCGATCCCGCAGAGTCCTTTTCGTCCTCGCTTCGGGCTCTTTGGGACCGTTCGTCCTCGCTAAGGCGTGATGCCGTGCAAGCCTAAGTTGCGCTTGCACAAGGCCAAGACCTGAAACAAGACAAGATAGACAAGTTTGACAATACGCAGCGGAACGTATCGCAGATAATTGAAGCAGCAGCGGACATATTTCAGAATACAAGCATTGAACACAATGGTAACAAGAACATTTCTCTTTATTGATTTCATTTGAACAGATTACAAGCTCTCGATTCTCTCAGATACAATATTACATTCTCTCAGAACTTTACAGATAGATTACAATGATCCCGTTCCCATACATTACATCCTTTTATATACAAAACCAAACTCTTGCACAGATGTCATCTCTTGGCATCTCTGGCTCCTGAGGATGAGGCTCGGGCTATCGCTTCGGACAATCCTTTTCGATACAAGGTGCACCTGCATGCAGACTGATGATGGGTCAGTATATCAGCATACTGGTGAATGGTGTGAACAAAGAGCTACATTTGTCTGAAACGATCACTGTTCATTTAGTGAGAAAACGTTTCTTGTGATGTGATCTTGCTAGTTTTACCTAGATTCATTCCATGCATACAGAGTCAGTTTACATATCTTTTGAAAACACATCTTTGAAAAGCCACAGTTCATATCATTTCAAGCATACAAGGGACTATTCAATTCGAGCACGATGACTATTCATTTGTGCAGTGCGCAGCGTGTTTCATGAGCATATCATTTTATTAGGGACAATATCTTTAGCATTCTCTTATCTTGTTCAAGACAAACTCAGGGTCAGATCACAAGCATGATATTACGTCTTTTCTTTTAGTGGAACATAGCATTTCTTGGTAACAGATTAATCTCTGCAAGCATTTATATCAGAACTTAAGCAACACATGTATATCACTTTTCAGTGACTCTTACCATAGCCGACCGTCGATCCCTGCACAAGACAAGGATTAGCATAAACAGGATAAAAATCATCATTTTCCATATGATCTAAACTCTTGAGGCACATTTGATCTATTGGCAATTATTCATTTCAGTCCATCAGATAACAGAGCCGAAGCCCCCAAGCAATAGAGCCGAAGCCCAGAGCCGAAGCCCCCACGTAGTGGAGCCGAAGCCCCCACACAAAAGAGAAGCCGTCGCCCCCATACAATAGAGCCGAAGCCCAGAGCCGAAGCCCCCAGGTAGTGGAGCCGTCGCCCCCAGATAACAGATAACAGATAACATACCGGCACCCATTTTCACATGGATGCTCTCAGCGTTAGACATACATTCGCAAGCAAGCAGTTGAGCAGTCTACTTCTTATACATGCAGGTTATCTAGTTTCTTGTACTAGCAAGGCAACAAGTCTTCTTATTAGCATGCAGATTAATTCTTTCTTAGCATACAGGTTCTCTCTTTCCTTGTTCTTAGCATGGCAACATGTGAAATCTCTTACAAGCATACAAACTGGTTACCATCTTGTTATTAGCATGACAAGGTTCTCTTTATCAAGGCAACATTCATTTCTTAGCAAGGCAACGTCTGAAATCTCTTAAAGCAAACTCAATGATTAACCATCTTGTTATTAACAAAAGCATTCAATCAAAAACTCAGATTCTTAAGGCGCAAGCGAATCAGCAAATGAGACTTCGTCCACTCACCCAGATTAATCGTCTTCTGTTGCAGAGCCAGCAATCCGATCTTTCTGTTTATCTAGTGCCTTCGCGGAGCGGGGCACTACAGTATATGACCATTTTTTCAGGAGAAACTAAAACAATTCCTACTCCAGAGATGATATTGCCTTTAGGTCCAACTCTTGACGCTCCATCAAAGTATAATTGCCAAATGTCATCTTTTAAAGTTATGTTGCAATCCACAACTTCATCTGGAATGTCCTCATATGGCTTGGACGTTTCAGGTATAGGATGAGCTGCTAAGAAATCAGCTAATGCTTGACCCTTTACTGATTTTTGAGGTACATAGACCATATCATAAGGAGTGAGCAACATCGTTCAGGTAGCTAACCTGGAATTAAGAATGCTTGGTTTTCTCATCAATACCCGAATAGGATTTATTCTGGAAATGACATGAATGGTCTATCCTGTCACATAATGTCGTGTCTTTTGAACAGCAAAAACCAAAGCCAGACATTCCTTTTCTACAGGAGTATACATGTGTTCAGCTCCGACCATCATTCGGCTAAGATAATAAATTGCTTGTTCATGACCCATATCACTTTTCTGTACCAGAAGAGCACCAAGTGAATGGTCCAAGGATCGAACATATAGCAAAAATGCTCTTCCTACCACTGGTGGTACCAGAACAGGTGGATTTGTAAGGTATTGCTTTATGTCATTAAAAGCTTTCTAACATGCTTCATCCCAAACAAATGATACACCTTTCTTTAATAGATGGAAGAAAGGTTGACATCTCCCAGAGAGATTGGATATAAATCTCCTGATAGAAGCGATACGACCTTGAAAGCCTCGGAGTTCTTTTAGATTGCGTGGAGGACGCATTTCAAGAATTGCTTTGATTTTATCAGGATCAACATGGATACCCTGAGAAGTGATGACAAATCCCAAAAACTTGCCACTGAAAACCCCTAAGAAAGACTTAGTAGGGTTCATTTTCAATTGATGTTGACGCATCAATTCAAATACTGTCTTCAAGTCTTGAATGTGATCATCTTTTGATCGACTTTTAACAGCAATATCATCTACATAACATTCAACTGTTTTTCGTAGATGTTCTTGAAAGATGCTGCTCATGGCCCGTTGATACGTAGCACCGGCATTTTTCAGTCCAAATGGCATAACCGTATAGCAGTAGACTCCAAGAGGTATACGAAAAGCAGTATGCTTTTCATCTTCTGGATGCATCTTTGTCACGACCCGCACCCGCTTTTTGGATACGAGACGTGTCCAAGCCAGCCTACACCGCAGAGTCGACGGTAGAACGCTGTCAAGCCCACAAGAAATAAATGTTCAAGAAATAACATTTGATGCTCTTTCATATTTCTACATTTATTACAACATTTATAACATTTATAATTAAAAAAATACAAGATTTTACAATTAATGAAATTGATACAACTGCTATCTATTTCTAGGTCGGCCTCAGCATATCCATGTCTTTTTCGTGCTAAGAGTGATCGCGGCTAAACCTTAAAATATTAGTTTCCAGTCAGGAATGGAACAAGTACACAAACCGACGGCAAAGCGAAAACACAATAGAATTAACAATACATGAAAATAACATATGGAATATGAAAGCTAGAAAGTAACTGATGACATGGCACGGTGGAGATAAAAAGGAAAAAATAAAAGACATCTACCTAGGTGGTGTGAAATATCTGTTTCGACATGTGAACGGCTAGGGGGTAAATCCGGCTCACTGCACGTGTCGTGTGCAGCTGCTATCATGCAAAAATAGACATTTTGGGAATATTTCTGGGTAGTCCACATGTTTACTAAGATATTTCCCCTCCCGACTACTCCGTGTGAGCGTGTCAACAAGCAGTAAGATATATGTATAGACATGATATGAAAAGACTGCTATGAATCGAAAAACAATCAGAAAGTGCACTTGCCTGTGGTCCTTTGCTGGTGAAACCAATAATACCATTGCGTCAAGAATAGTTTGATTTAGCCTAGGGTCGATATAAAGTATTCAGGAATTTTGCAAGAATTTAAGAACGCACGACTAGCCATGAATAGGATTCTCATATTAGAAGAAAAATTATTTTTATAAAAAGAAAAACCTGTAATAAGAAAATATATATTCAAAAATACTTATATTTTATTTGGAATATATATCATACTTGAAATCATGTATTTTGAAACCTATAGTTTACTAATTAAAAATACTTTGAAAGTCAAGAAAATCATTTAAGGCTAAAACCCAAATACCTATGTATTCTTTAAATAAAAGTCCAAATTATAATTTAGAAAACAATCTAAAGCCCAAAATAAGTTTATTAACTAACTATCGAGGCCCAAAATCAAAATATTATATAGGAAAAAATATGGCCTATAACTATATTCAAGTTTGAAAACCAATACCCAAGGCCCAATAACAAGCTCAACCCACTGCCCATTACTCAAATTAACTAATAACAATAATAATAATTAATAACGAAATATTATTAATAATATATTAATAACAGTAATAAAACTATCGTATACATGTAATTATAACAAAAGCCCATAGTTTATTTAAACTCAGCAAAAACCCTGTTAATAAATTTACATTGGACCCAGCCATAGCCTATAGACCCGGCCGCCCAAAATGTTCTTCAGAAACCCGGCCCAACAACCTTCTTACCCCCATCGTTCTTTCGGGATGTAAGAGAGAGAAACAGAAAACGAAAAAGAAAGGAGGAGGAAGAAGGAGAAGAGGGTTTTCCTACCGGGGTCATCGGGAAGAGGCACGGTGGCGCAGCCGCGCACGTCGTTCGGCGCGGAGGAGCTGGAGCACGCGAAGCTGGTTGGGTTGAGGTCGATGGAAGCTGCGGTGTTCTCCGGCGTAGGACCGGCACACGGAGGCACGAAAAAGTGGATTATGTGACTGTGGTGTCAATTTTGATGGCGGCGGCTGCCAGACGATAGGAAGGCTCGGTTGGGGAGGCGCTGGGCTAGATGGGGAGTCCCCGGCGTTGGCTCCTCGCGCGGAAGGAGAACGGCGGCACGGAAGAGGTCGGAGCGCGGGCGAGCGCCGAGTACGGAGGGAGGTGCGCTCGTTCGGCGGAGATGCGGTTATGCACGGCACACGCGGTGGCACGGATCTGGGATTAGGGGACTCGAGGGCTGCTCACGGCGGACGCCGCGAAAGGACCGCTCCGGCGTGGTGGGCTCGGGGTTGAGGCCGAGATATTTGGAAAGAGGCAAAGAGCAGGGCGCGAGGAAGGATGGGGTCAGTCGAGCTACGCCAGTCTTGGCGGCTGAGCGCGGCAGACGCGGAGAGAGGTGAGTATATCCTTTTGGTGTTTTGCTTTGTGGTGGAGTCGGGGATTGGGTTCGGCAGCACTGGAGTGCCGGAGAAGTCGGGATGTGTACGATGGTGGTGGTTGTCACAATGTTGGAGATGGTGGTGGTGGCCAGGTGCTTGGCTCGCCGCTGGTCGACTGGTTGTGGTAGAGGGGTGGTGCAGGTGTTGTTCAGCCAGAGAGGTTAGGGAAACGGCAAGGCGGATGGTGAGGCTTGGCAAGGAGAAGAAGGCGAGGTTGCAGGCGTGTCGGGTTGTTTGAATATGTGTATAAAAAATGGTAAATAATGGAATGGTTGGAGGACACGGACACGATGCACAGGCACAATGGATGATGTATGTGGTTGATAGTTGTGGCTAGATGAGAAAGTTAGGAAACGAGATCCTCTTAAATAGGTGGAGAGTTCCTAAGTAGATAAGACATAGGATTCCCAATAGATAATCTTCCCTTAAATTTAGATAGAATTTAAATACGAATTTAATCCAATCGAAATCCATATAAGAATTACAAATAATAATTTACACGGATACTTAGTGTCATCAAATAATTCAAATTCTAATGGATAAACTTTCACATAAATTTAATTCCAATCAAATTGAATTCAAATGCGGATTGATCCAATCGAATTACTTATGAATGATTACAACAATAATTTAAAATATTATTATATATTACTAAATAATTTAAATCGTATGAATTCAAATCCCAAATCAATAAGCGATCAACATAATTCTTTAGAATAACATTAAGTGTTATCGAATGATTTAAGCATATAAATTCCAATCTTAAATAGTCGCTTACCATACTATCTCAAAAATAATCATAATATTTGAAAATAAATTTGCAAATCTTTTGTCTATAAAATATTTATAATTCTAAATCCATTTTCGAAATTAACTCATTTGGAAATCTAAATTAATGATCAAAACATCTTCTAAAATTTCAAGAATAAAATACGAAAATTATTTAAGATAAGTTAGTACCTTTAAACCATAAATTTTTAAACAATTTCAAAAAAAATGACAAACAAAAGATTTCTTTAGGAAGTCTCGGCGAAATTCACCTTTAAATACAATAATAAAATTTTTAGAAAATTTTGGGAAGGGGAGTTACAATCTTAATCTGATTGTATCCTGAGAACCCGTTCATGAAAGACATGCGTTCAAAATCGCATGTATTGTCTATCATGACATCGGTAATCGGGAGAGAAAATTCGTCCTTTGGGCAAGCTGTATTAAGATCTCGAAAATCTATACAAACTTTGACTTTTCCATTCTTCTTCATAATAGGAACAATATTGGCAACCCAGTCTGGGTGTTGTTCTTTACGAACAAATCCACATGTAATCAGCTTTTTGACTTCTGCTTCGATTGCATCCATTATGTCTGGTCAAAAACGCCGTTGATGTTGTTTCACAGGCTTGGCATTAGGAAGAATATTGAGTTTATGAGTAGCAACTTAGGGATCTAGGCCCGCCATATCCTCATAACTCCATGCAAAAATATCGATATAATCTTTAATCAGTTGTATTAACTCTTTCTTTTCATCTTCAAAAAGATTCTTACTGATGAATATTGGCTTGGACGTAGTTCCGTCTCCAACGTCGATCTGAACAATCTCATCCTCTGTAGGTGGTTGTCGTTGTTCAAAACGAAGCTCCCACTGAGTGTCCATTTGTTGGGCCCAAGGGTCATTTTCAAATGGCTCAAATTTACCTTCAGTTTGAACCATGTTGACTGAAAATACACACTCAGATTCATCGTAATAGTATCCTCCAGCATATGCGGAGTGGGATGCATCAGATTCGGTGAAATGGATTTCTTCCGAATCTTAGGATTGTGAAGAACTAGAAGAGAATTCTTCTTGTATATCGTCATTAAACATGTGGGACGGATCATATCCCAACCCATGACGAGTTTTCTGGTAGAACGGATCACCACATAATGGTAATCGTCTACCTTTGCCTTGATTGAGACCTTGCATAGTCTTCAAATCGTATCCCATTTTTTGGATAATCTTGAGAGATTGTTGACTGTATTTGTCAATTTAGATTTTTTCTTTATCTTTATCTCTAAGATCATCTGTCTGAACAACAGGGATGTTTCTAGCCAAACCAAACACAATTTGGTGCTTGTTTTTCTTATCAGATGGAATCACGAAATAAGATTCTTCGTGACGTCTAAAAGTTACACAAGCTTGTAATAAAGCAGCCACAGGAAGAAGATAAGGAGAAGATGTTAGGAACTTTTGAGCATAAGGCCCAACATCGACATGAGGAGGAAAGGAATTTTCCTTATGATCAATATACAAGGTTTTCTCTGTATTTATGTCATCTTGATATTGATGAATTTGATCATCAGAAGATAAAGACATTATTTCAACAAATTTGACAGCCATATACTCCAAAAAAAAATCTTCATTAATATCAGAAAGTACAGAATGATCAATATTTACATCATTTACAAGTTGAGTACTACGCTTAGGATTTATCATTAATGGACCGTCATCCGTCTTCTGCGTAGACTTGCCAAGGTTGATGATCAATGGTGGTTCTGGATCATTCGTACAAGAAGTACGTCCCTTGACTTTGATCATAAGAGGTGAATCTTGACTCTTGGTAGGAATATTTACTGATTCCTCAGATGAAGCCCGAGTTCTTCCTTTGACCTTGATCACCATAGGTTGATCATTGACAGGTTGGGGTTGGATTCAACCTTTGACTTTGATCTTCAAAGGTTGCTCTTTTGGAGGATCTTCATTGACAGACTGATCTTCGGCAGATGATTGATCTTCATCTATATCTGATATCTCCTTCACATGCTCTTGTTTATAGAGCCTTGAGTCTGAGAAATATGCTTCAACACCCTTAAAGGGATTGATATCAGCAAATTCAGTCTTCACAACCCCTTGTGAATCCATGTATTTGAAGCATTGGTGGAGAGTTGAAGGCACAATGTTATGCTCATGTATACATGGTCTTCCAAGAAGGATGTTGTAGGATACGTCTGAGTTAATAACATATAAAGTAACCATAGTTCGAAGATCCCCAATTTGAATCTTTAGACGAATCTTCCCCAATGGTTTACTCTTGCCAGAGTTGAAACCAACTATCGTGGTACTAGTGTAAATCAAATCACTAGTAGGAATCCTCAAAGGTCTTAGCATACTCTGAAGAATAATGCTAATGGAAGACCCATGATCAATATAAATCCTGTCAATTTCAGTGGATTCAATATACCCAGTGTAGCACAAAAGTCTATCGTGCTTATTATGCTTCAACAGCATATCCTCTTGTGTGAAGGTAATGTTAGAAATTTTCTCCATCACACTATGACATTGTGGACACAACACTGGTGTATTATCAGGACTCTTGAGTTAAGCTAAGCATGAGTCTGCTTGTAGCAAAGCTTCACTCAAAGTCTCTCTGCTTTCTTTAGAAAGACGCAGTAGTTCGAATATAGAGAGTCTAGCCGGAGTATTGGCTAACTGGGTTAGAATATCAAATTTGTAGGGCTTCATCACTACTCCTTGATTTGAAGTAGATTTCAAGGGAACGTCAAAGCGTACTGCTTTCTGTTTCCCTTTCTCAACCATCGATGGTTTAGCAGGAACATGAGATGGTTGAACTGGGATCGTTTCTACAACATCCTCTGCTTCTTTGGAAGATCTCTCGTAATCTTTGTGGTATTCTTTCCCGGATCTCATACCAGCAAAGCTTTCTTCTTCAGAATCATGAGAAGGAAGTACCATATTGCAGGATTTAGTCTTATTTTCCTTAGCCTGCTTCTTGCAAGGATTTTTAAGAGGAAGCTCAGAACCCAATCCAACAGTGGATTTTTGACTTTGAATCTGTAAAGGAAGTCGCATTCCTTTATCATAGTTCAAACCCTCCGCCTTTTGAAATTCATAGCCCATCTTTTTCATGAGATTGACTGATTGTTGACTATACAAGTGAATGGGCAGCGGACTATTAATAGGTAGTTCAACAGAGGAAGAAGAAGTAGAAACCTCTGTAACTACAGGAAAAGGAGTATTCTGGACACGAGAAAAAATCCCTGTAGGAGCTTTTTCATAAGCAGCAAAAACTTGTTGTGCCCTGTATAAGGGAACACTATTCATAGCTAACCACTGCTGATGAGTGAGTTTGAGCTTGGTAGGAGGAGCTAAACTTGGAGGACATATGTTCAAACCTTTCAGCCTATCCTCCAAAGGAATGCCATCCCAAAGATGATCCAAATTATCAAGATCTGGAATAACATGAGAAATCATGTTATAGGTTTTAACTTTTCTATCTTTCTTGGATTTTGTAGTTTTACCTTTATCCTCCATTTCAGGTACTAAGTCAGGATGTACCCACATAATTTTACCATTCTTTAATGTGAGAGGCAACAATCCTTCATTTTCCTCTCTGGCGGGCGGGATATTCACAATCTTCATCGTCGCCTTCGGAATTGAGACAATCCCATCTGGGACTTGTTGTGGAGGAAAACCTCCAAATTGAAGAGAAACCATATTGGTTGTGACTGTATGCTCATCATTAGTTAAAGCGATGGCATTGGCATTTATCAGCTCCTGAATTTTCTTCTTCAGAACATAACAAGCCTTAGTAGGATGATTGATGTATCTGTAATAGATACAATATTTAGGATTGTCAGTCAGATTCACCTCATTAGGCCTTTTTGGCTCAGGAATTTGGAGTTTGCCACTCTTCACCAGACATTAGAATATCCCAGGGATATCGCTCTCGTCAAAAGAATATTCTTCTTTTGGCTTATAAGACTCCTAATTATTCGGTCTCATTTTATTTTTGGAAAGATTAACCATAAGGGTATCGTTTCCTTTCCCATTACGATTGCCAGAATTATTACCAGAAGAGACTTTCTTCCCTTTGTCTTCTGAAGCGAAAATCATCCCGTGTTCCCGAGCCAATCTACCATTAGTCTCGGCTGAAACTGCTGCTATGATAAATGATGCCCAATTTGTGAATTGGGAACCTGTAAAGACAACAATAGATGGTCGCAGATTCATCTTGTACGTATCAATCAGTGCTGAATCTGGCATGCCTGGAGGCATCTTCAGAGTTGCCTGTCAGAAACGTTCAATGAACGTCCGAGTATCTTCCTTCTCCTTTTGTTTAATTTCTATTAAGGAAGACATATTCATGTCCATGCCTCCTTCATAGAAGCGGGAGAGAAATATTGCTTTGAATTCGTCAAAAGACGAAATACAATTGTCAGGCAGACTGTGATACCAATCGTAGGCTGAACCCGTTAGACACCCGATGAAAACTTGGGTAAAAAGAGCATCATTCTTCTGCAAATGTACAGCCATAATATCAAAATAATTGATATATTGACTGGGAGATGCCTTTCCATCAAATAATACCATGGATTATGGTTTGAACTTTGGATAAAAAGGCACATCATTCCAGTGAGGAGGATAAGGTTGCTTAATTCCTAACCTCTGGAGCTGATCTTTGTGTTTCAGAACTTCAAACTGTGCTTTTAACTCTCGTACTGCTTGAATAGCTTCACTGGTCTGAGGAAGCACATTTGATTGAATTGTTGTCGGATGTACCGTAACCCCCACCGGAGGTGGTACATCTTCTGGAATGATAGGATCTGGAGATGCAGAATTTTGATCGGTAGAAGGCTCCTGACTTTGATTATTTAAGGGTATATCAACCCCTTGACTATCTAAAGTTTGTGCTGCTACCTGCACCGGAGTTATCGCTGCCGGTTGAGCAACTTGCTGAGTCATTATTATTTGATGCATGCTTTGCATCATAGTAAGCATATCCTTCAGCGACTGCTAAACTGTAGAGAGACGTTCTGTATTAGCAGATGACATCTCCGGTTCGTCTCCAATAGCATAAGATTCAATCTCCCTTGAAGATATAGAGGGATCGGTGTAGAAGTAAGAATCAATGCTTTCGGACTCTAAGGACTGGATACCCCCAGCTTCTGAGTCAGAAGTCTGTAACTGTCTCTGACTTCTCAATCGAGTATTCTGATATACTCCTTCAAAGTTATCGAGATGTCGATTAAACTGTTGTTGACCAGGAGTTTGTGATGGGTTGCGTCTTGGACGTCGTCCTCTGTTGGTATGAGATGCCATATTATCTGAAGCATATGACAACTCCTGTTCTTGATTATTAATTGATTGTTGAACATTGTAGCCTAACCGATCAAAAACTTACCGTTTAGACGTCGAACAACAATACTTAATTACAATCTGATGACACTCACAATGATGATCTTCTTTTGGGAGTGTTACAGGAGATTTTCTGTCTTTACGCTTTTGTACAAGCAACTCGCGTAAATCAGAGGGAGTAGAGGAAGCAGTCTTATTTATTACGTTTGGGACAGAAAGTCGTTTAGTTCCTTGTGTATAAAGAAGATTACTTGCTGCATTAGCAGAACCAAGCTGTACATTTTTACGCGCTTGGAGTTGCGTGCGTAAATCCTGAGATTTTTTAGCACAATGAACTCCATCAGCATTACGCGTAATTTGTAGGTTTGGTACCTTGCGTAAAGCAGTGTAAGAAGGCTGTTGGTAAAGAACCAAAGTGTTACCAACAATGTTTTTATGCTGGTTGCGTGCAGGTAAATTCACTTTATATATAAAGACATTATTGTGAATTTTATCTACACTGTCACAGACCGAAGATTTACCTTTACGCATAAAGCGCAAAACATGAGTATCTTTCTCGTCATAGACGGAAGATTTTCCTTTACGTGTGGAGCATAAATTTTATGTGTCTACCGCGTCACAGACGGAAGACTTATTTTTACGCTCAGAACGTAAAGCATTGGGGTCTACCACGTCACAGACGGAAGACTCGTTCTTATGCACAGAGCGTAAATTTTGGTTTCTACGCACTGGGCGTAATACCTTATTTTTACGCGCTGGGCGTAAAACTTGGAAATCTTCTTCGTCATCAACGGAAGATTGGTTTTTAAGCTCAGGGTGTAATACTGAAGTAAAGACTGCCTCGTTACAAACGGGAGTCTGGTTTTTACGCCCGCGGCGCATCACTGAAGTAGAGACTGCCTCATCATTGATGGAAGTCTCCACAACAGGAGTAGGAAGGATGCCTTTGCCTTCAGAGACCACAGGGAGATCCAATGATGGTTTGGACTTGGGAATCCAAACTTTTTGCGCCTTCCGAGATTTCTGAACATTGGAGCAGTGAGCACTACCCCCAGTCCTGAGCATTTCTTATTAGGTAGTCTGGTCGAAGTACACAACCAGAGTCTTCTTCGTCGATCCGACAAACGCATCATCATATTGAGCAATTGCCTTCTCGTCAGAGGAGAAGGTCGTCCCCAGCAGAGTCGTCATTTTGTTTCACCTAACAAAATGCCTAAAAATTAGCTTTTGAAAGAAAACTAGAAAAGTACAGAAACTACAAATTTTCTGGGAAGTATTGCTATGGAAGTCTGATCTGAAGGCGATCACTTTGTTTCTTGGACCATATGATGATGATGAAGAGTACTGCTGGAAGATGAACAGCCGAAAGAACTAAGTCACCAGAAAGGTATCGACGCACTTGGGCACTGATGGCAAGGTCGAATGCTTTCCTGCTTTGCTTCACTCTGTTCTAGAAGAAAAGTTGAAGAAGAATGCTCTGGAAAATCAAAGTCTCTGGGCTCTGATCTCTATGTATTCTCTCCTTTCTCTCTGTTGATCTCTTCCTGATGTCTATGTGAAAAATAAGTCTATTTATAGACTTTATCCTTTGTGCGTAAAAAAGCGACAAAATCCTATCTTTACGTTGGTAACTGTCACCCACGATGGAAGTCACCCTCTGCACACGTTGATACGTGTCCTATTATTTCAACAAAAATAGGGAGCACGTACACACGTTTCTCAATAAGTATGGCATGATAGTCACGTAGACAAACCACGTTTTAAAGTAGTCAGGAAGGATCGGGCGTAAAAATGACCTTAAACATGCCTCAGGCGTAAAGTGGCAAATTGTCACGACCCGCACCCTAGAGTAAGGGCACGAGACATGGGTACGTCCAGCCTACGCCGCAGTGTCGGTGGTAGAACGCTGTCCTAGGTCACAACAACTAACAATTTAAGGTAATAACAGTTATACTCCCCGAATGGGGGTGACATAACAGAAATATAACTCAACCACAGCTAAGGTAGAACAGGTAAGATATATTGATAATGAAAGATAAAAATATCCAGAACAGAGAATCACAGAGATACAACCAGAATTCTAAGTGTCTAAAATAAATACATGCTTCAGAATATCTCAAAATCTAATACAGTAATCCAGAATAGTAAAGACAGTCCTAGTCTAAGGGAGTGTCATCTACAGCTAGTGGATCCTGCTGCTGGTCCAAGTCCAGGCACTCGTCTAGTGTAGCACCGTAGTAGGTAGGGCAGAACGCCTCAGCCTCGTCCTCTGTAATATTTCAACAGGTCCAGTCAGGACAGGAGCGAGTACAGTACATCTCAACAAATCATAGCAGGTCAGGATATATAATCATACTAGAGAGTAAGATACAAAAAACTGAAGAAATATGATAAACATAAAAGATTGTAAATAAATAGCTACAGTATATAGAGAACTGATAGTGTATAGTGATTCAGAGCACAAGATGGTTATGTAAACGGCACGATGTTATACACGAGTAATCTACAGAGGTTGTACACGAGTAATCTACTAGATTGAATACATAACCACTTCTACTCCCCCGCCCCAATCAATACACAAAGATCTGGCTAAGTTATGTTATTGTACATGAAGGTCATGTGAATACATGATTATACACGATTTCACACGTTTCGTACACGAAAGTCACAAATACAAGGAGTACACGATGTTCACGATAAAGTACACGAACACGAAATACCCGATGTATCCGCTAAGGGGATAACATCGCCCAACAAGATCCATATAGTACTAATCCGTGTTTCCAACATGTCAGCATCATGTAAAGTAATCTAAAGCAGGAATATATACTCCTAATGTAGGATATGAAATGATCAGAGAATGTACTCGCCTGTCACCGGTGAATCTGAGAGAATATAGACTGTCCGAGGAGTGGTGTCTGTCTCCTATAGAACATTACAAGTCACTATGAGTCTACAATGATAATACGATGCAAATTAATGCATTCTACATGAATCTAGGTCAATCTAGGCCAAAGTCAACTCTTGGTCAACTCTGGTCAACCCTAGAAGTCAAACTAGGTCAACCAAGTCTAAACTAGGTCAACTAGTCTAATCTGGTCTAACCAAACTATTCTAGGCTTACTAGGCTAATCTAGGCAATACCATGCCAAGCCTACCAATACATACATTGGTATATAGGTAAAAATCTAATTAGAATATACCCCTAATGGCTATCCCTACATTACACCCACACAACCTATATATATAATACATTATTATATATGGTATCCATACTCTATACCATATCATAACACAACCCACATATCATGACATGTCAAATGATAACCCATAATTATATATATACAAATCATATCACAAGTATCATGTACATATACACATTATCACACATGTATAGGAAAGCTTGTATATATATACATAACAATGCTGATGTATATATACATACATAGGGAGTGAGGGGAAGAACACATGAGCACATGAGTATGTGGTGTGTGTGTGTTCAAAACTGGAAACAGGGACTGTAAATCCTGAAAACAGGGAGCAATTTGTGCAATGCGGTTGTGTGCACATATGACAGACAAGGAAGGATTTCAGTTTACAAATAACTCAGGGTTAAACATATTAACTTAGTTTTATAAAAAGGAATACATTTTAAAATTCTCAGGTTGTTAAAGAATTGAAACCACAACTAACACATTGAATCACAGGTTATCAAACAAAAGAATCTCAGTTCAATTAAAAATACATTCTCAGTTTTTTTAAGAAGAGTTCACCCTCAGTTATTGACAGTTTAAATAGGGACTGACATCTCAGGTTTTAAGGCACTGGAAATGCAACCCAAGTCTCAGGCTAAATGAAAACAGGTAACTAAAAACTCATATCAGTTTTGTGCCTAACAGGAAAACAAAGAACAAAAAAGAAAATCAGTTTGCAGTAACAATAAGGTTCAAACCATTTCGGTTTATGAATGAATTCTCCATCTCAGTTTAAAACCAATAAAAAGGGACTGAACAATAGTTTAAGAAGAATGATATTTGAAATCAATAAACATGAATTTCTACATTCAAATTCAGGTTACACATTTCAGAAAATGGTTAACTAAACTCAGGTAATTAAAACCTTAACTGGAAAACCATCCCCTCTCAGTTATTCAGCAAATGACTTCTCAGGTTCAGAAATTCGAATGAATGAGAAACTCAGGTTATCAAAGTACTGAAAATACAAACCAATCTCAAGTTATCAAACAAAAGAAATCATATATTTATATCTCAGTATTCCAGGTTTACACATGTAATGCAAGAGGAAATCAATGTCCAGATTTAAACAGTGAACTCAGGATACACATATCAGTTTTTAAGAAGAATATTTGAATCAAATATAATATAAACTCAGTTAATAGGAAAGAAACATTCAATCAATTGTAAATCAATTCAATAATGCACAGGAACCCTATTCAGTTATGCAATCTCAGGTTTTATCTAAATCAGGGAAACCAAAACAGTTCACAGTGAACTCAGTCCCCAGTTTAATTTCAACACCCCATTCTCAGGTTCGTGGGAATACTCCCAGTTTACTTAATCAGTTAATAGACAGTTGAATAAACAAACCAATACCAAATCCCATATTCAAAATCTCCATATCATAACCAAAAGCCTAAAATCGAATGCAAAAACTTAGCTAACCTGTATTATGATATGTGACAATCATCATTAGTAAAAAAAAAACAACATAATGACAGGGAATTAAATGGGTTTGAACACTGGAATCTCACAGTATCAGTGAGTATCAGAAAAACTCCCAAAACTCATGTTCGAATCAAAATTTTTAAACAAAACTTAAACTGACATGCAACCTAATGTAAACAGGAATCACATAACATATTTAGAACCTAAACATTCATTAAAACATAGTTTAAAATCATTAAAAATGATTTAAACACAAGAATAAAATCACAGAACACGCGCGCACACAGTACACGCACTGTGCACACGTAAATACGTGTCCGACACGACACGAGGACTCGTGAAACTTTACAAGCCTCGTGTCAGTCATTGACACAAGCCTTATGTCAAAATTCAAGGGTCGAAACCCCCTGTGCACAGAGAAATTTCACCCGAGCAGTAGGGAAGAAAATCTGCCCGCGCGCGTGGAAGGAAACAGCGTGTCTGCGTGTCTATGGGGACACGACGCGAAGCTAATACGTGCTCAGTGTCCAAGAAATGTATAAGCGAGACAAAAATGGATTTTTCCATTCAAACACAATCACAAAAATCGAACGAAATGCCCTTTGAGGCATTTCGTCGAACACTAACCTAGACACATTGATACTTGTCTAGAATGGACACGAAAGGACACAAAAATTTAGGAATCCCTATTCCTATAGTTAGGCTAGGGTTAGGGCAACCTAGAAATGATTTTTAACAGAATTTAAATGAAATAGAGAGGATTATACCTATAGGTGAACAAGCTCTCAAAAAGCCCCAATAAAATAATTCCTCAAACCACCAAAAGTTCTCCAAATTGTTTCCTCCCTGTAAAAAGTCAATACCAACAGCAAGAACGTTGGATTTAGGTTCTATAGCAATTTATTTGAAAGAATTTGGAGAAGAAATGGATTTTCTAAGGATTTACAAGGATGGGGACTCACCTCTTCCAAATGGCAAAGTTTTCTAAAGAGGCAACCCTAGTTTTAGGAGCATATAAATAGGGGGGGCTGACCATAGGGGCTGTTCAGAAATCCTAGGGTTAGGGCTTGGTTCAATGTGTGTGGGCTATGGGCCATTAAGCCTATTAGTCATAAAATGACTTGTGACTTCACAAGCCATTACTTAATCAAACTAGCTCCTATTTTCCCCAAACTAATCCCAATGAGTCAAACCTCATTAACTTAAGTCAACCTAGGTTTTCAAATCCTAATCACTTAGTCATGACCTAGGTTAGCCACTAGGTTAGTCTACAAGGTCAACATAAGTCAAAGTCTCTAAAACACCAAAAATAATTATTCTAAAAATCACTCAAAAATCACATTAATTATAAATAATAATAATAATTCAAATTAAATTCTAAAATTTTGAAAATGACCAAAATACCCTCAAGCTAGAAAAGTGGTAGTGACAAATCTACCCCCCTTAAAATAATTTCGTCCTCGAAATTTAAAGGCGAAACTAACTGCTAAGAAGGATAGAAAAGTATACCTCAAGGTCCAAAAAGATAGGGGTACCGCTCGCGCATCTCATCCTCCCGCTCCCAGGTAGACTCTCCTAGAGAATGATGCCTCCATACGACACGTACCAAGGGTATCACCTGGTTCCTCAATACCTTCTCCCGGCGATCCAAAACCTCCACAGGCTGCTCTGGATAACTAAGAGCAGGTCCAACCTCTATCTCCGAATGATCGAGCACATGGCTAGGGTCAGCCACGTACCGTCTCAACTGTGACACGTGGAATACGTTGTGAACTCCAACTAGTACAGGTGGCAAGTCTAGCCTGTATGCCACGTCACCGACTCTCCCGCTGATAACGAAAGGGCCGATGAAGCGCGGGCTAAGCTTCCCACCTCCACCAAAACGTATTGTACCACGAGTTGGAAATATCCACAGAAAAACTATGTCTCCAACCTAATCACAAGCAAGGTCTCAAGTTACTAAAAAAAATCAAACACGATCAATCAAACAAAACAACAAAAATACAACCTACTTCTAATCCTATCTCTAAATCTGTACCTCAAACTCCAGCGGCCTCCGGTGGCTATCAGCCCAGTACCGATGTCTGTCCTGCGCCAGGCGAAGTCTGTCCCTGATGAGCTTCACCTTCTCGGCTGCGTCAACAACCATCTCTGGTCCCAGTAAAACTCGTTCTCCAACATCATCCCAAAATAAGGGTGTACGACACCTACGCCCGTACAGAGCCTCAAACGGTGACATCTCAATGCTGGCCTGATAACTGTTGTTGTAAGCAAACTCTACCAAATGTAGGTGATCCTCCCAGGAACCTCCAAAATCTAGGACGCATGTCCACAGCATATCCTCAAGGGTCTGAATAGTCCTCTCTGATTGTCCGTCCGTCTGGGGGTGGTATGCGGTACTAAACTTGAGCTGAGTGCCCAAGCTAGTCTGCAGACTCCTCCAGAAATGGGAAGTAAAGCGACTATCCCGATCTGAGACTATGCTGACGGGAACTCCGTGAATCCTGACTATCTGCCTCATATACAACTCCGCTAGCCTCTCTGTAGACGTATCCACCTTAAATGGCAAGAAGTGGGCCGATTTGGTCAACCTGTCAACAATGACCCAAATCGTATCTTTTTTTCCTGGTGTATGCGGCAACCCCGATACAAAATCTATGGTAATATGTTCCCACTTCCACTCTGGAATGGGCAACGGCTGCAATAATTCCCCGGGCCTCTGCCTCTCTGCCTTGACCTGCTGACAGATCAAGCATCTAGCTACGAAGTGGGACACCTCCCTCTTCATCCCGTACCACCAGACATGCTCTCGCAGATCCATGTATATCTTGTTGGTACCAGGATGTATAGAGTACTGCGATCTGTGAGCCTCCTGCATAATCTGCTCTCTGAGCTCCCCGCTGGGCACACACAACCGGGAACCGTGCCTCAGGGCACCATCCTCTGCAAGTGAGAACTCAACATCCTCCACTCCTGCACTGATCTGCTCTCGGATAAACCGTAGAGCTACATCATCAAACTGTGCCGCCTTGATCCTGTCCATCAAGTCCGACTATATCTGAAGGCCCCATAACTGCATCTACACCCCTGGCACAATCACCTCAATCCCAAGGCTCTCCAAATCTGTAAGCAGGTGCCGATCTATAGTCAAACACATGGCTGTCGGATACCTACTCAAGGCATCGGCAACCACGTTGGCCTTTCCCGGGTGATACTAAAGTGCGATATCAAAGTCCTTCATCAACTCAAGCCACCTGCGCTGCCTCATGTTGAGCTCCTTCTGTGTAAACACATACTTCAAGCTCTTGTGATCTGTGAAAATCTCCACCCTCTCGCCATACAGATAGTGCTTCCATAACTTCAAGGCAAAAATCACCGCCGCCAGCTCCAGGTCATGGGTAGGGTAGTTCTTCTCATGGGGACGTAATTGCCTAGAAGCATAGGCAATCACCTTCCCATGTTGCTGCAAGACGCAACCCAGCCCCTTCCCTGAAGCATCACTATAAATAGTAAATCCACCTGATCCTGAAGGCAATGTCAGAATCGGAGCTGTCGTAAGCCGCTTCTTCAACTCATCAAAAGCTGCCTGACACTCCTCTGACCAAACAAACTCAGTATCCTTCCGGGTCAACCGTGTCAACGGCTCTGCAACCCAGGAGAAATCCTGCACAAATCTCCTATAGTATCCTGCCAGCCCAAGGAAACTCCTGATCTCTGCCACTGAAGTCGGCGCTGTCCAAGCCTCAACTGCTACAATCTTCTTGAGGTCAACTGAGATACCATCTCCAGTCACCACATGCCCCAAGAAGTCCACCCGGTCCAAGAAAAACTCACACTTGGAGAGTTTCCCATAAAGCTGCTCCCGCCTGAGAGTCTCTAGCACTATCCGCAAATGCTCCTCGTGCTCCTCCTCTATTTTGGAATATATCAAGATATCATCAATGAACACCACCACGAACTTGTCCAAGTACTGGTGGAACACCTTGTTCATTAGATTCATAAACACTGCTGGTGCATTGGTTATCCCAAACGGCATAACCAAAAACTCAAACTGCCCGTACCGCGTCCTGAAAGCGGTCTTGGGGATATCCTCCTTCTTAACCTTCACCTGGTGATAACTCGACCTCAAATCAATCTTGGAGAACACCCGAGCTCCGCTCAACTGATCAAACAGATCATCAATCCGCGACAGTGGGTATCTGTTCTTGATTGTCAGGTTGTTGAGTGCCTTGTAGTCGATACACATACGTACCGACCCATCCTTCTTGGGTACAAAAAGTACCGGTGCACCCCAAGGTGAAGAACTCGAGCGAATGAAGCCTTTGTCCTGCAGCTCATCCACCTGCTTCTTCAGCTCCATTAACTCGCTGTTGTTCACTCGATAGACATGCTGGGAGATCGATTCCGCGCCGGGAACCAAGTCTATCGAGAACTCTACATCTCTGTCCGGTGGAAGCCCTGGCAACTCCTCTGGAAACACGTCCATAAACTCTGCGATCAAGGGATGCGGAGCCACCTGCTCCTCGACTGATGCTCCATAGAAGACTCTGCCGTCCTGCTCTGCCTGCCGTCGGGTGTACTCAAACTCTGGCTCTCCTGGCGCCCCGAACAAAACTCTACCCCTATGGCAATCAATGCGGGCGTGGTGTCTACTCAGCCAGTCCATATCTAATACAATGTCGTAGTTGGTAATGGCATGACTAGTAGACTCACCCCCAACTCTCGACCTCCCAAAATGACACTCCGCCCTCTGCAAACATCACTCACGAGGATGACCCCACCCCCGGTCGTGATGTTGCAGGTCCTAGGCAATGGTTCCAAAATCAAACTGTGTCTAATAGCATACGATACAGACACAAAGCTGTGGGAAGCCCCGGAATCAAAGAGTGCAAATGCTGGAAGGGAGTCTAGGAGAACCGAACCTGCTATCAGCTCTCCGATAGCCTCGGCATCCTCAGCTGCCATGGCGAAAGCTCGCCCCTGCTGTCCACCCCGTGCCTGCTGCTGGTGCTGCTGGAACCTCTGCTGCTGGGTCTGCAGGGCTGGTCCCCTCTGCTGGTCTGCTGGAGCCTTGGCTGCCCCAGCTCCTCCTGGTACCGGACGCATCGACGCAACTAAAAACTCTTGTATCTGATGGTCTGCTGATCCACACATCAAGAATCTGCCGAGTCTCTTCCTGCACTCGTCCCACTTGTGCCCAGGCTTCTTACGGAAAGTACAACTAATAGCCTGCTGCCTGGGTGCCTGCTGTCCTCTCTGATGCTGGTGCTGCACCTGCTAAAAAGGGGCACGACCCTGTTGCTGAAACTGCTGTACTGGCCTCTGATGCTGAAACTGCTGCTGGAAATGAGGCCTCTTGGCCTGCCCCTGACTGCTACTGCCACTCTGAAAGTCATGACCCCTCTTTAGCTTCAGCCCTAGGTCGTCCTCCGCCGCCATGGCCCCAGAAAATATCTCAGCAAAAGTGTCGTTCCGGTCGCTCTTAGTCAGCGACCGAATCTCTCTAATCAGACCTCGGCAAAACTTTCTCGTCTTCGTCTTCTCAGTCAAGTCATCAATGAACCGGGCCAATCTGTAGAACTCTCCGGCATACTCAGCTACCGTCTGGTTCCCCTAAACCAGAGCCTTGAACTGTGCCTCGATACCTCCCAAGGCAACATCAGGAAAGAACTGCTCCTTGAACAGCTCCTTAAACTGGGCCCAAGTCTGGCCCTCAACTCCCACTCTGGGATATGCCTGATACCATGCTCGGGCCAAATCCTGCATCTGGCTGCCCACTGCCTCGATCTGGAGTCGAGCTGGTATCTCTGCTAGTCGGAAGATCTCCTCAATATGCTCTATCCAGTCGTCTGCAATGTGGATGCCCTCTGTGCCGAAGAACTCCCGAGGATGCATCTTCTGGAAGTCCTGAATGTCCTTCTCCCTCCGACGGGGCTGCTGCTGGGTCCCCTGAGATGTGATTATCTCGACAGTGGTGTGAACCAGCTGGTGCGCCTCGTCGATCCCCTGCCTAAAGTCTGCAGTCTGCCTCGTCTTCTGCTGCTGATGAGACTCAAGAATCCTCTCCACGAAAGAGAAGAGATGTGCAGCATCTACCATCCCCGCAGGCGGAGGCTGCTGTGGTGGAAGGATCTCAGGAATCACAACTGGCCTCCTCACTGCTGGAGGTGCTCCTCGAAAAGTGGCAGAAACACCGACTCCTGAGGGCTGTACTGGCCCTGTGGCACTGGGAGCTGGCTGCTGGACACGAGAGGTGGCAGACCCCTCTCCAGCCTCCCCCGTCACGGGGCGATGCGATCGCGTCTCAACCATCCTGGAGACACAGATCAAACAAGAAGCAATTACTGAGAATGAGTCAAAAAATAAAAGGAGGACAATTTAAATTCCTAAGGAAGACAATAAGCAGCAAAATAGATATACGGAATCTGATAAGAAATTTTTCTAGTGTGATTGAGTACCTTCAAAAAAATATATGCTAATTTCTACTGCAGGCTGCAGCGATATTCTAGTTCGAATACCACTACATTTCCAACCTAGACCTGCATGGGCCACCACTAAAAACGTGTCACGACCCGCACCCTAGAGTAAGGGCACGAGACGTGGGTACGTCCTACGCCGCAGAGTCGGCGGTAGAACGCTGTCCTAGGTCACAATAACTAACAATTTAAGGTAATAACAGTTATACTCCCCGAATGGGGGTGACATAACAGAAATATAACTCAACCACAGCTAAGGTAGAACAGGTAAGATAGATTGATAATGAAAGATAAAAATATCCAGAACAGAGAATCACAGAGATACAACCAGAATTCTAAGTGTCTAAAATAAATACATGCCTCAGAATATCTCAAAATCTAATACAGTAATCCAGAATAGTAAAGACAGTCCTAGTCTAAGGGAGTGTCATCTACAGCTAGTGGATCCTGCTGCTGGTCCAAGTCTAGGCACTCGTCTAGTGTAGCACCGTAGTAGGTAGGACAGAACGCCTCAGCCTCGTCCTCTGTAATATTTCAACAGGTCCAGTCAGGACAGGAGCGAGCACAGTACATCTCAACAAATCATAGTAGGTCAGGATATATAATCATGCTAGAGAGTAAGATACAAGAAACTGAAGAAATATGATAAACAATAAAGATTGTAAATAAATAGCTACAGTATATAGAGAACTGATAGTGTCTAGTGATTCAGAGCACAAGATGGTTATGTAAACGGCACGATGTTATACACGAGTAATCTACAGAGGTTGTATACGAGTAATCTACTAGATTGAATACATAACCACTTCTACTCCCCCGTCCCAATCAATATACAAGGATCTGGCTAAGTTATGTTATTGTACACGAAGGTCATGTGAATACATGATTATACACGATTTCACACGTTTCGTACACAAAAGTCACAAATACAAGGAGTACACGATGTTCACGATAAAGTACACGAACACGAAATACCCGATGTATCCGCTAAGGGGATAACATCGCCCAACAAGATCCATATAGTACTAATTCGTGTTTCCAACGTGTCAGCATCATGTAAAGTAATCTAAAGCAGGAATATATACTCCTAATGCAGGATATGAAATGATCAGAGAATGTACTCGCCTGTCACCGGTGAATCTGAGAGAATATAGACGGTCCGAGGAGTGGTGTCTGTCTCCTATAGAACAGTACAAGTCACTATGAGTCTATAATGATAATACGATGCAAATTAATGCATTCTACATGAATCTAGGTCAATCTAGGCCAAAGTCAACTCTTAGTCAACTCTGGTCAACCCTAGAAGTCAAACTAGGTCAACCAAGTCTAAACTAGGTCAACTAGTCTAATCTAGGTCTAACCAAACTATTCTAGGCTTACTAGGCTAATCTTGGCAATACCTGTCACGCCCCGATTCATAGAGTCATTTATTCATATATTTTATCTCTTGGAATCGATCGTCCTCGCTTGGGCGTGATGCCGTACAAGTCTGGTATTGCACTTGTACAAGGCAAAGATGGCACATAATCGATTATTCTTCAAATAGGAACACATCGCAGCGGCAGAAGCAGATAAATTGAATTTAATGAGGACAATCTTTCTTATTGAGTAGAAGTACATCACTTCTTTATAGCAGCGGAGAAAAGAGTAACTTGAAGCCACACAGAGATATGTAGAACTTTATTCTCTTTATTCATAATTGAAGAAGAGTACAAGACTTGTATTGAAGTACAATGATTACAGCACATCTCACTTTACATTGGAAACCAACTGAACAATGCTATACAGCTTACATTTGATATTTGGATACAATGGATGACAACTCGATATACCGACTTGGCTTACAATCTCACTGGTACAACTAATTACAATGTTCCATACATTATGCCCTTTATAAACAGAAGACATCATCTTGTACAAGGAGAGCTTCTGTATGCCCAACAAATCTTCGATGCCGCGGGACCAATCCAGCTAAACTTCGTGTGTAGAACATTCCAAGCACAAGCACCTGCCCACAAAACGTGGGTCAGCACATCATCTATGTACTGGCGAGCAGAATCCAACCCACTCGCAGAAACCAACATTTAAGTGATCATTTAAGCATGCATTTATTAGAGTGATCTTTCTATTTGGGGCCTAGCATTAGTTTACAGTTCATGGGCAATAATCAGAGTGAAGCATGTAAACATATTCTTAGTAGCATTCATGTGGACATATCATTTATCATTCTTGGTGTTATCATCCAAAGGCATCATTGAGGCATACTAGGTGTTATCATGAAAAGGCATCATTGAGGCATCGTTAACATTAACAATTTAAGCATGTTATAACAGTTCTCACTTCAAGCATCACTTAGCATGTATGTTGTGTTTGAGCAATGATTATAGCAAGGCATCTTTCTAGCATACTAAATAGAACATGTTAAGCAGGCAAGTTAAACCAACTTATACAATATCATAATTATGTGATTTCTTACCGATAGCCGACTCCTCGTACCTGTATCAATTACAGGTTATCTGATATACTTACTCTGCCTGCACAAAACATTCATTAGCATGCATCCTGACTACATGGTCACTGGTGTTGTTAAACCATATGGACTCTTCTCATTTCATTTCATTTTTAAGATAATGCGGTCAGCATAGTAGGTGGCGAGCCTCTATGCCACCCCGCCTTATCCGTGCTCCCATAGCACTCATCATTATTCCCTCCTAGGCCGAATCGGTCCCCAGGGCCATAGGAACCGTTCGAGGAAATTATTACTCAAACCTTGTATACAAGTTGTCCATGACCATGCGAATGCGTGTCCGACTCGATTGTGAACAAAATCGCATGGTAAAATGTATTAAGGAAAGTAAAGGCAACAGTGCATCATTAGTCATATTCAATGACTTATTCTTTTATCATTACCATCATTTCATTTGGTGATCTCAACGATCCCAGCTTTATCATTTCTCATTCATTGCTTCATTGCAACGTATCTCATATCATTCCTTTCTTAAGAGGAACTTAACATTCATTCATTTCATTTCTTATAAGGGACAGGCAACATTTCATATTCTTGCAACAGTTATATAGAGAGTACATGATTCTAGTGTTTCATTCAGTTCATTGGTTCGATAGCATAGCCAGTTCATTTCTTATTCTATCATTCATAAGGCATCTCATTATTCAAGTGTCTACTTGTTCCAGCAGTGTTAAGCATAAGGAGCAATGTTATCAATTCATTCTCAGGCAGCGAATCACATTAACAGTTCAATGTGTTATACATTTCAATAATTCTCAACAAAAGCATCTCTATTATTCAGCAACTAACATAAGGGACATTTAGGGGCAGTTCATAGCATTTCAATACTTCATCTATTAAGCATGAAGGAGTAAGGAGGAGGAAGGACAGTTCCACTCACCCAAAATTCCACTAAGCGTAGCTCCTCCAGCGAGCCACGTTCCAATATCCATTCCGTCTAGCTAGCTAAGAGAGACTGCATCAGTCTCAATTCTCCCGATTCCCAACATAAGTCACGGTCCAATATTCTGATCCCATCCAATAAGCCAACCAAATGCCTCGTGCGGAGCGGGGCATTACATAATATACCACTCAGAAAAAGTTTCGTCCTCGAAACTTAAGGAAACAAGTCTTCTACAAGATTCACTTAATCACCATGAGTTTACTCATTCAGCTTCAAATCAATATTCATTTCAGCCCACTCGGTCATTTCAAAATATCTATCCAACTGTACCATTTAAATCTATCAACGATTCGATCTGTCTATCTCTTTTTCAATTACTTGTAACTTCTCATTGATTCGCCAATATTTTTCTTGCATTTCTATCTCAGTCGCAGCATATCACTTCGTTTGGATCCATACACATATTTTAGGCGTCCCCAAAACATATGTATTTCAGCCAAAGTCCGTGCTAGTGCGATAAATTCTTCCCATAATGTTATCTCAGTCACAACCAATCACTTCTGCTGGATCCATACACATATTTTAGGTGTCCCCAAAACATATATACTTCAGCCAACTTCCATGTTAGTGCGATTCGATCAGCCACAATATAACTCTCTTTTCTAAATCCAACTTAGCATCCTTTCAATTGACTTATTGCTTTATTCACTTTGCACAATCACTATCTTCCAGGCTACAATACTTAATATCAGGGACAACTTGGTTAAACTCTATACCCAAACATAACATTTCTAACATTCGATCAAGGGTCTAACTTAGAGCCAACCATATCAAGAGTTCACAACATGCAATCATATTCCTTCCCAATTCCAACAATATTTTTCACCGAGGCAACTCATCTTTTCTATAAGACACAATCCGATGTCACCCACTATCGATTACCCGAATCAGGGTATAATTCTATGCAACAGTCAAGGTTAACTTAGCTACCCGACTATAGGTACACTCAAGCCTTACCTTACGATTGCAGTTCCCACTTATAGCCGACATATAATCCTCAAGGGTCAAACATCTCTTAAGGCTCAAGTTGAAGCATACATTCTCTTAGGTCAATACTCATTATCGTTGTCTCTCATTCAATGCCACAAGGTCATCCTATGGGTCTCCAATGGTCACCTATTATTCAGTCAGTCTCTAAGGTTAGCTACACTGACAGCTAAACTTAATCATTCAGGTGACTTCCCTAGAGTGGACGGCTACTAGGGTTATACTAGTTTCTGTTTCTTAGGGCCAACAAGCAACCGGCAGTTCTAAGGAACTCTACCCAAACCTATGGGTATCAATTCAGTCTGAATAATGAATCGCCAATTGGGCTAAGCCAGCAATTGGTAAATCATCAACTGGTCGCTAGGGTCAAGTCTATCTATTCAGGGTCTTCCTCAAGGAAATAATTTCCACAGAGGCTCATTCTAGACTTACCCAATAATCGACTAAGATCGATCTATCAACATTACGGTAAATTCCAAATCCGACATACGATCTTCATCGTTCTAATAATCCATCAAGTAAATTCCTAATGATCCACATTTCTATTCAAATTCCTTTGTACCCATACGAACCCATAAGCCAATACTAACTATTCAAGGGTCATCGATTCCGATAATCTTAACATAATTATGGAATCATACTATTCGGTCCGTATGACAGAGTCAAACCACTAAGTCATAAGCCAACAATCTATATCCCAACCAACAATCACCTATACCGACATTATCCAACATGTTTGTAATTTTTCATTTCCATTTGTTTCTCAATCATCAACTATCTTACGGCATTCTTAATCTCATGCAGTAATGGTCAAGTAGTTTATCCCATTCAATCCGACAATTTATGTATCACTTAACCATCCTCTAGGCAACAACAGTATTCTGAGTCACTACTTGTTATTGTTCTAGTACAATTCAATTCTTCAGCATCATGCATCTATGCAATGACTTTCCTTTGGTGATCAAGATGGATTGACATCTATTACACCTTAGGATCAAGGCACAGATTTCTAATATTCCTTGATTCACCGACAATATTTTCAACTTTCAGCTTGGCAACCAACTTTGTATTAGCAACATTTGATTTACATTCAACCAATCGAAGTCAACATTCAGATGTTCTAAGCCACAATATTCTCTATCCAAGTCTATTACCCATAGCATACTAACTGTCTTTCTAGCTCGAGTCATCACTCGACTAAACAATTTCTAACCCAGCCAACCGTTATCATTTCTACAATCTCGCTACCCAACATAGCATCACTGTCAGGGGACACTCGAGTCATCTAGCACAATACATGACTCCCAGCTAAGTCTCGTCACTACCCAGTACCCACAGATAGTCTCATTGCTATTCTATGGAAAGGTCAACATACATCTCGTTCTGAGGTGGTAGAGGCAATATACCACTCAGAAACGAAGCCATCCTTAAACAATACCAACTCAATCTATTCCGGACATTCATGATCTTATAATGATCATAATACTTAACCAACATCTCGGGGTCTCAATATCACAAGCCAACATTCTTAGGGTCTAGAAAGCAGTAGCCAGCACGCATGAGTCAATTCACCAATTCTGTTGAACTCATCCATCAATTATTTCATTCCCAACTCTTTCTGCATCACATACAATTCTCAACTTGTTACAGCATACCCAGCCACTTTTCTATATTCCCACATTTCTAACAACATTCACAATATAGCATACTATAGCATCGAGTCATTGTTGGGTTATTTGTGTCCAAACCAACAACATTCATTCATTCAGGGGCATCACAATGTATATAGACTTATTGTATGGAACATCCAGTAAGCAGCCAAGAGGGTCAATAATCTTTCAGACACGAACAACGTAGGATGATTATAGAACGACAACAATATAATCGCAGAAGCAATCTTTGATTCAATCGCGGAAGCAACGTTGAGTGATCGCGGAAGCATCTTTGGTTAATCGTCGATGCAACTTTGATTTGAACGAATCAAAGAAGAGACCAAGGACGTAAAGCCGTGCTCTGATACCAATTTGTCACGCCCCGATTCATAGAGTCATTTATTCATATATTTTATCTCTTGGAATCGATCGTCCTCGCTTGGGCGTGATGCCGTACAAGTCTGGTATTGCACTTGTACAAGGCAAAGATGGCACATAATCTATTATTCTTCAAATAGGAATACATCGCAGCGGCAGAAGCAGATAAATTGATTTAATGAGGACAATCTTTCTTATTGAGTAGAAGTACATCACTTCTTTATAGCAGCGGAGAAAAGAGTAACTTGAAGCCACACAGAGATATGTAGAACTTTATTCTCTTTATTCATAATTGAAGAAGAGTACAAGACTTGTATTGAAGTACAATGATTACAGCACATCTCACTTTACATTGAAAACCAACTGAACAATGCTATACAGCTTACATTGATATTTGGATACAATGGATGACAACTCGATATACCGACTTGGCTTACAATCTCACTGGTACAACTAATTACAATATTCCATACATTATGCCCTTTATAAACAGAAGACATCATCTTGTACAAGGAGAGCTTCTGTATGCCCAACAAATCTTCGATGCCGCGGGACCAATCCAGCTAAACTTCGTGTGTAGAACATTCCAAGCACAAGCACCTGCCCACAAAACGTGGGTCAGCACATCATCTATGTACTGGCGCGCAGAATCCAACCCACTCGCATAAACCAACATTTAAGTGATCATTTAAGCATGCATTTATTAGAGTGATCTTTCTATTTGGGGCCTAGCATCAGTTTACAGTTTATGGGCAATAATCAGAGTGAAGCATGTAAACATATTCTTAGTAGCATTCATGTGGACATATCATTTATCATTCTTGGTGTTATCATGCAAAGGCATCATTGAGGCATACTAGGTGTTATCATGAAAAGGCATCATTGAGGCATCGTTAACATTAACAATTTAAGCATGTTATAACAGTTCTCACTTCAAGCATCACTTAGCGTGTATGTTGTGTTTGAGCAATGATTATAGCAAGGCATCTTTCTAGCATACTAAATAGAACATGTTAAGCAGGCAAGTTAAACCAACTTATACAATATCATAATTATGTGATTTCTTACCGATAGCCGACTCCTCGTACCTGTATCAATTATAGGTTATCTGATATACTTACTCTGCCTGCACAAAACATTCATTAGCATGCATCCTGACTACATGGTCACTGGTGTTGTTAAACCATATGGACTCTTCTCATTTCATTTCATTTTTAAGATAATGCGGTCAGCATAGTAGGTGGCGAGCCTCTATGCCACCCCGCCTTATCCGTGCTCCCATAGCACTCATCATTATTTCCTCCTAGGCGAATCGGTCCCCAGGGCCCTAGGAACCGTTCGAGGAAATTATTACTCAAACCTTGTATACAAGTTGTCCATGACCATGCGAATGCGTGTCCGACTCGATTGTGAACAAATCGCATGGTAAAATGTATTAAGGAAAGTAAAGGCAACAGTGCATCATTAGTCATATTCAATGACTTATTTCTTTTATCATTACCATCATTTCATTTGGTGATCTCAACGATCCCAGCTTTATCATTTCTCATTCATTGCTTCATTGCAACGTATCTCATATCATTCCTTTCTTAAGAGGAACTTAACATTCATTCATTTCATTTCTTATAAGGGACAGGCAACATTTCATATTCTTACAACAGTTATATAGAGAGTACATGATTCTAGTGTTTCATTCAGTTCATTGGTTCGATAGCATAGCCAGTTCATTTCTTATTCTATCATTCATAAGGCATCTCATTATTCAAGTGTCTACTTGTTCCAGCAGTGTTAAGCATAAGGGCAATGTTATCAATTCATTCTCAGGCAGCGAATCACATTAACAGTTCAATGTGTTATACATTTCAATAATTCTCAACAAAAGCATCTCTATTATTCAGCAACTAACATAAGGGACATTTAGGGGCAGTTCATAGCATTTCAATACTTCATCTATTAAGCATGAAGGAGTAAGGAGGAGGAAGGACAGTTCCACTCACCCAAAATTCCACTAAGCGTAGCTCCTCCAGCGAGCCACGTTCCAATATCCATTCCGTCTAGCTAGCTAAGAGAGACTGCATCAGTCTCAATTCTCCCGATTCCCAACATAAGTCACGGTCCAATATTCTGATCCCATCCAATAAGCCAACCAAATGCCTCGTGCGGAGCGGGGCATTACAATACCATGCCAAGCCTACCAATACATACATTGGTATATAGGTAAAAATCTAATTAGAATATACCCCTAATGGCTATCCCTACATTACACCCACACAACCTATATATATAATACATTATTATATATGGTATCCATACTCTATACCATATCATAACACAACCCACATATCATGACATGTCAAATGATAACCCATAATTATATATATACAAATCATATCACAAGTATCATGTACATATACACATAATCACACATGTATAGGAAAGCTTGTATATATATACATAACAATGCTGATGTATATATACATACATAGGGAGTGAGGGGAAGAACACATGAGCACATGAGTATGTGGTGTGTGTGTGTTCAAAACTGGAAATAGGGACAGTAAATCCTGAAAACAGGGAGCAATTTGTGCAATGTGGTTGTGTGCACATATGACAGTCAAGGAAGGATTTCAGTTTACAAATAACTCAGGGTTAAACATATTAACTTAGTTTTATAAGAAGGAATACATTTTAAAATTCTCAGGTTGTTAAAGAATTGAAACCACAACTAACACATTGAATCACAGGTTATCAAACAAAAGAATCTCAGTTCAATTAAAATACATTCTCAGTTTTTTTTAAGAAGAGTTCACCCTCAGTTATTGACAGTTCAAATAGGGACTGACATCTCAGGTTTTAAGGCACTGAAAATGTAACCCAAGTCTCAGGCTAAATGAAAACTGGTAACTAAAAACTCATATCAGTTTTGTGCCTAACAGGAAAACAAAGAACAAAAAAGAAAATCAGTTTGCAGTAACAATAAGGTTCAAACCATTTCGGTTTATGAATGAATTCTCCATCTCATTTTAAAACCAATAAAAGGGACTGAACAATAGTTTAAGAAGAATGATATTTGAAATCAATAAACATGAATTTCCACATTCAAATTTAGGTTACACATTTTAGAAAATGGTAACTAAACTCAGGTAATTAAAACCTTAACTGGAAAACCATCCCCTCTCAGTTATTTAGCAAATGACTTCTCAGGTTCAGAAATTCGAATGAATGAGAAACTCAGGTTATCAAAGTACTGAAAATACAAACCAATCTCAAGTTATCAAACAAAAGAAATCAGATATTTATATCTCAGTATTCCAGGTTTACACATGTAATGCAAGAGGAAATCAATGTCCAGATTTAAACAGTGAACTCAGGATACACATATCAGTTTTTAAGAAGAATATTTGAATCAAATATAATGTAAACTCAGTTAATAGGAAAGAAATATTCAATCAATTGTAAATCAATTCAATAATGCACAGGAACCCTATTCAGTTATGCAATCTCAGGTTTTATCTAAATCAGGGAAACTAAAACAGTTTATAGTGAACTCAGTCCCCAGTTTAATTTCAACACTCCATTCTCAGGTTCATGGGAATACTCCCAGTTCACTTAATCAGTTAATAGACAGTTGAATAAACAAACCAATACCAAATCCCATATTCAAAATCTCCATATCATAACCAAAAGACAAAATTGAATGCAAAAACTTAGCTAACCTGTATTATGATATGTGGCAATCATCATTAGTGAAAAAAAAACATAATGATAGGGAATTAAATAGGTTTGAACACTGGAATCTCACAGTATCAGTGAGTATCAAAAAAACCCCCAAAACTCATGTTCGAATCAAAATTTCTAAACAAAACTTAAACTGACATGCAACCTAATGTAAACAGGAATCACATAACATATTTAGAACCTAAACATTCATTAAAACATAGTTTAAAATCATTAAAAACGATTTTAAACACAAGAATAAAATCACAGAACACGCGCGCACACAGTACACGTACTGTGCACACGTAAATACGTGTTCGACACGACACGAGGACTCATGAAACTTTACGAGCCTCGTGTCAGTCAGTGACACAAGCCCTATGTCAAAATTCAAGGGTCAAAACCCCCTGTGCCCAGAGAAATTTCACCCGAGCAGCAGCGCGCGCGTGGGAGGAAACAGCGTGTCCGCGTGTCTGTGGGGACACGACGCGATGCTAATACGTGCTCAGTGTCCAAGAAATGTATAAGGGAGACAAAAATGGATTTTCCATTCAAACACAATCACAAAAATCGAACGAAATGCCCTTTGAGGCATTTTGTCGAACACTAACCTAGACACATTGATACGTGTCCAGAATAGACACGAAAGGACACGAAAATTTGGGAATCCCTATTCCTATAGTTAGGCTAGGGTTAGGGCAACCTAGAAATGATTTTTAACAGAATTTAAATGAAATAGAGAGGATTATACCTATAGGTGAACAAGCTCTCAAAAAGCCCCAATGAAATGATTCTTCAAACCACCAAAAGTTCTCCAAATTGTTTTCTCCCTGTAAAAACCCAATACCAACAGCAAGAACGTTGGATTTAGGTTCTATAGCAATTTATTTGAAGGAATTTGGAGAAGAAATGGATTTTCTGAGGATTTACAAGGATGGGGACTCACCTCTTCCAAATGGCAAAGTTTCCTAAAGAGGCAACCCTAGTTTTAGGAGCATATAAATAGGGGGGACTGACCATAGGGGCTGTTCAGAAATCCTAGGGTTAGGGCTTGGTTCAATGGGTGTGGGCTATGGGCCATTAAGCCTATTAGTCATAAAATGACTTGTGACTTCACAAGCCATTACTTAATCAAACTAGCTCCTATTTTCCCCAAACTAATCCCAATGAGTCAAACCTCATTAACTTAAGTCAACCTAGGTTTTCAAATCCTAATCACTTAGTCATGACCTAGGTTAGCCACTAGGTTAGTCTATAAGGTCAACATAAGTCAAAGTCTCTAAAACACCAAAAACAATTATTCTAAAACTCACTCAAAAATCACATTAATTATAAATAATAATAATAATTCAAATTAAATTCTAAAATTTTGAAAATGACCAAAATACCCTCAAGCTAGAAAAGTGGTAGTGACACAAATTGGCGTAAAAATAGCCCAAAATAAACTTCCCAGCGTAAAGTGGCTAAAATAGCCTTGAGCGTAAAACTTAGCCCAAATAGACTTTACGACCACAATAGTTTTGAGCATAAAAGCTCGAATAACTATAGTGCGTAAAAAGAAGTAATTTTATTGAGCGTAAAATAGCCTTCTCTGCACACCATACGACGAGCGTCGGGTTTTGGTGAAAATCCGATCTTCTCGACTTCTGTGCTGCTTGCTGTCAGAAAAATTATTCTATCAAATCAAATCTTCTGCATTAAATGTTGTCTGACAGCCTGTCCTCAGGCGTAAAACTTTAATGAATTGCTTTGGCGTAAAATGGCTCGCGTAAAGTTCAATGCAAATTGCCCTGGCATAAAGTAGCTCTGGCGTAAAATAGCTCACATAGAGAGTTGCTTGCATAGAATCCTCAATTTCTTTGACATAGTATATAAAGCACTTTTTACGCTCCTACACTAACTAACTCCATACAATCGCTAAACCTGAAGAGATCATCAGGTCCTCAGAGGACTAGCAAGATATATAAAACATGCCTGTCTAACAGTTTAATCATGCAATAATATAACCAGGGTATAAACAGGAACTAGACAGGAAACTGACATGTGGCTACTGACAGGTAACTATATACACGGACATGGGATCAAGTATGCATAAATAAAGTGCTGGTAGATCAATGGATACCAACCCTCGCCCCGAATGTGGACTCGCAGGTCAGTTTCAAGACAAGTCACCCTCGCTCCGTATGTGGACTCGCAGGTGCAAAGGACAACCCTCACCCCGTGTGTGGACTCGCAGGTTATGGGAAAGACAAAGAAATAGTAGTTCACTCACACATACTTGCAGACACGACTCAGTCAAGATACGGGTGAAGACACGGTACAACTTAGTCATGACACAGGTAAGGACAACTCTAGCATGATCCATGACGTAAACAAGCCTGGTATAACTACACTATCAAGTCATGATATACCGATATACAAGCAAGACAATAAGCTGGTAAACACGGTATCATATAAATCTATAACAACTACGATAACTAAAGATAACATACAACAACAGATGTACTATAAGCATGAAAAAAAACTGTAGAGGGAGGCAAGGTATACTTGCCTGGTGGAAGCACGAAGAACCAACAATGTAACTCCAATCAATAAGTCAGAAAGTCCAAGTCATCACAACTGTCTCCAAAAGCTGAAATAAATATTACCAATATTCTCAGAATATTCAAATTAGCTATGATTGCCCGTCCTTAAGTCCAATTCTGGACACATGGGCAAAACGGTAATTTTAGGCAAAAACGATGTCTGTCGTTGGACTCGCTTTGCACCAAAAATTATGCCAGAGTCAACGGTCTCTAAAGTCGTCAAACTACATGTCTACGGATCTAGTTTTTCGATACGAACCCAACCGTATGTCCAAAGTTGGATTTCGGCGGGCCGTGCACAAAATCACCCATTGAGTCGGACCGTGGGGCCTGTAAAACGGCGTTCCGATTCAACTGTCTCAGAATCGAACAAAACTTGGCATGCAGGACCAGAAAAATGATACGGTCATGTTGGCACAAGTTTTGTCTCGATTTGACGAACGTGCACGAAGTAATTAGGAAATTTGCACAGAGGCCGATACGGTGAATTTTGACAAATACGCATCAAATTCGTCGCGCACACGCGACCAATTTGAATTCCGTCAAAGCCCACACGACCACGAAGCCATTATGCACCTTTTGATACTTTCGGTTCGCGACCACGTCGCTCGGAATGGCGGGACGCACGTCGTATCGATGAATTTTATAATTTTGAAAACAGGTTTTTGTCAAAGTTTGGGATCTGATTTCTCGGCGTGTAGTCAATGTAATCGACTTCTGCAAATTGGGTCATGAAGCATTATATGTTGTCAACAAAATCTTTCAAATAGATATTCGAAATTCCTAATAGGTTGTGAGAAATCGGCCTTGCTAACAGGGAGTTGGGCAGTTTTTACTGTCCTGTTTGAGACAGATTTTTCATCGATTTTGCTTCAATTTTTTGGGCAATCGAGCGCGATAGATTTAAATCTTTTTAAAGGGAAGCGAAGTGGTAGGGTTGAGATAGTACGAGAAGACGTAGCTCGAAAGAAGATTCACCATGCGTCGAGAGAAAATCTTGTGAAGTTGCCTTCGTTGCTGCAACTGCTGCTGTTGCTTGGTACAGCTTGCTGTTGCTCGCCTCCGACCATCGACCGGCCGTCACGGTGGCGGCACGAGGGCCGCACGCGCACGCACGGGGGATGGGGGCGCACCGTGGTTGCGTTTAGGGTTTTCTTTCTCTGCTATTCTCGTGCTCTGTTATATACATGTTGGTATACGCATGATTTCCGAGGGTCGGGTCTGCCTCCCCTTTGCTGGGAATTGGAGTTGCTCGGTTGAGCTCCCCTTGGGCCGGGCTTGGCCTATGCTGGGGTTTCTCAGCTGGGCTATTCGGTTTGGGCTTGAGCCCGGAATTCTACTGCTTCTTTATTCATTTTTTTAGCAACAATTAATTACATATATATATATATTCACATATATATACATATACACATACATGTATACATTCTACTATACATATATATATACACGTACGCACATATATATATATATATATATTTATATATACACTTATACACATATATATACATTTATATATACACCTATATATATATTAATATATTTATATATATACACATACACATAACCTCCTATATATATGTATATATATATACACACACACATTTACACCTATATTTATATAACACGTATATATGTATATACACAAATAAATTCTGAATATATGTCTATACAACAATATAATATAAATAATACCGATTTGACGATAAGAAAACAACCATTTAATAATAACTAATTATTTTAATACAAAAACAATATTATTAATAATACTAATAATCCCGATAACAACTAAAAATAATCCAATAGCAAGTGTAGTAAAGTTTGGTGAATCTAGTACGCACACTCTTTATTGGCTCCCAAAAATTACACAAGTATTGTAAAACACTATTTAATAATAATAATACATATAATCTACCTATAACAAATATTTTTAGAAAAATAATTGCCAATTCCAAAAATATATACAAAAATACTTGCACTTACCAAACATGTCTACAAGGCCGTACTTGGTCCCACTACATGCCTACCTGGGCTTGGATTTGGTTCGGCCTAATTCGGACTAACTTGGTTCAACCGGGTTCCTGCAAAGTCAATAAATATAATAATAATTAATTAAACTTATTCATAATGGCCATGCTATAACTTGGCCTAGTTTTCCTAGTTAGGACACTCCTATGGCTCGACATTCCCCTACTATGGCTAAACACTAGTCAAAGCACGCCACTGCACTATCCGTGCCATGGTTTCTAGTCGCCTTGTACTCCAAATCTTAACCATGGCTAAAATCATCTACCGTAATAATTAACTAAATAATCATTTATAAAATCCTAAAAATTCCCATTTAAATCAAATAAATAATAGAAAAGAAAAAAAATAATTCAAAATTTTCAGAAATGGAAGCTACAAATCTACCCACCTTAAAAATAATTTTGTCCTCGAAATTCTAATTCATAACTATTTCTTAAAAAATCAAAGGAAGTCTACTATTACCTTAATCTCCTCAATTTAATTCCTCCTAATATCTTATATTTTCTCCTAACCATTTTTGTATCTACAAACCCTCGAGGACTTCTACCCACCTTTGGTCACACAACTCCTCAAAACTAAAATCTTGTAATCCTCTAGCTAGTTGCTAACAATCCTACCAACAGATATCTAGGACATATGGCTCTATAGTCCTCATTAGCTATCAAGCAACCAAAAATTAAATAATCAAGCAATATTGTACTATAACTTAAGAATTTCTAATAAATTCTAGGCAGCACGATCATTCGTCACCCCAGAATAGGAAGAGATGAGAATTAATGGTACGGAAAGCAAAGAAGTATAATCGAGAGCAATTATAGAGTTTTCAGGGACGTAGAGAATTTCTAGAAGAATTTTCAAAGCCGAATGGATTGAGATTTCTAAGGGTTTAGTCATTGTCGTAGGCTCGTACCAGTACAGTTATGTAACCGGTACGATATGCTCTGACCTGCATGGGCCACCACAAAAACTTGTCACGACCCGCATCCGCTTTTCGGTCGCGTGCTCGTGAGCAAGCCAGCTACGTATCGAGCGGACTCCAGCCCGACTCGAGTACGTATAAGCTGTCCAGAGTAGGGTTGTAGCTGCCCTACCCAAAAATTTAGAATATTTATATTATTATTTATTTTATTGGAATGGTGATTTTTAGAATTTTTATAATAATTATTTAGTTAGTTTTTACGGTAGAAGATTTTAGCCATGGTTGAGTTTTGAAGTACCAGACGACTAGGAATCATGGTACGGATAGTGCAGTGGCATGCTTTGACTAGTGTTTAACCATGGTAGGGGAATACCGAGCCATAGGAGTATCCTAACTAGGAAAACCAGGCCAATTTATAGCATGACCATTATAAATAAGTTTAATTAATTATTATTCTATTAACTGAACTTTGCAGGAATCCGGTTGTACCGAACTAGTCCGGACCGGACCCTGACCAAGTCCAAGCCCTAGTAGTCGGGTAGTACGTGTAGAGACGACCATATAGAGGTACGTTGTATTGGCATTTTTTACTTTAGTGATTTAGGAAGCAATTTTGGAATCAGTGGATATATATATAATATATATATATATTATATATATATATATATATATATATATATATATATATATATATATATATATATATATATATATATATATATATATACATATTAATGTGCTTGCTATTAAAATAGTATTTTAGTTGATAATATAGTAGATAAGTTCTCTAATAAATATTTTGGATATTATGGGGAGTAACTAGGTTATATATATACACCTGTATATGTGTATATGTATAGAAGAGTATTTTTAATATATGAAAATTAGGCTTTATACGTATATATATATATATATATATATATATATATTATATATATATATATATATATATATATATATATATATATATATATATATATATATATATATATATATATATATATCATTGTATTAATGGATTAATATGCATATATCATTGTATAAGTATATATACATGTGTGTATGTATATAAATAAATAAATAAATATATATATATATATATATATAAAATATATATATATATATATATATATATATATATATTGTGTATATGTGTAGATGTATACATATATAATTGTAGATATACATGTATGTATATGTGTATAAATATACATGTATAGGTATATATGTACATAGGCCTATATATATGTATATATATATATGGATATTAATTGCTAATAAGAAATAGAAGCAATAAAAGAAAAGAAAAGAAAAGGAAATAAAAGATAGTAGCTAGCAGGCCCAGGCCTGAGCTCCCCACAGCCCATGCATAAGCCCACACCCAGCCAAGGCCCACAGGCCCATATGAAGACCAACACAGCAGGCCAATTTCCCACACACAGGAACCCCAAACCGATTGTATATTTCAACCCAACCCGACAGTGTAGTATGAGTATAAAGAGGAAGCGAATACACAGAAAACCCTAACACCCAGATACCACGCCATCCTCCCCTGACTGGGCGCACCCCCCACGCGCGCGCACGGCTGAGAGCCACCGCCGGTCGTCGGAGTCGGCCAGGCCGACGGGAAATGCGCACAAACAGTAGGCCAAGCAGAGGAGTAAGCAGCAACAGCAGTTGCCACGCCTAATTTTATGAGAGAATTTCTCCGTCTCCGAGATGTGGTTTTTCAAATCATCTTCACTGGTACGTCACCAATATAACCATCTTTAATTCCTTTTAATTAGTTTAAATTCTAGTGACTCGAAACTCGAGATAAATCGAGTAGAAGTTGGACAAAAACCTGTCGAAACAGGACAAACGAATCTGTCCAACGACTCTAGTTCACGGTCAGTTTTCACCCAGCCCATGCACGACTTCGAAATTTTATTTGAAGACACTTATAGACAATATATAGGAGATGGAAACCCTTCTTTTCGTTCCTGTATTCATGCATTGTATGCTGAATGAACAGTCCTCAAAGATTAGAAAAACCCTGTTTTAAAATATTAAAAATTTTAAAAATTCTCTTGGTACGACGTGCGTCCCGCCAATCTGGGCGACATGGTCGCAAACCAAAAGCATTAAAAGGTGCGTAACGGCTTCGTGGACGTGTGAGATTTGACGAAATTCAAATTGGTCGCGTGTGCGCGACGAATTTGATGCGTATCCGTCGAAATTTACCGTATCGGCCTCTGTGCAAATTTCTCAATTAGTTTGTGCACGCTCGTCATATCTAGACGAAACTTACGCTAGCAGGACCTTATCATTTTTCTGGTCCTGTATGCCAAGTTTGGTCCGATTCTGAGACAGTAGGTTGGATCGCCATTTTGCGGGCCCCACGGTTCGACTCAACGGACAATTTTGTGCACAGCCCACCAGAATCCAACTCTGGACATACGTTTGGGTTCGTATCAAAAAACTAGATCTGTAGACATGTAGTTTGATGACTTTAGAGACCGTTGACTCTGGCACGCTTTTCGGTGCAAAGTGGGTCCAACGACGGACACCGTTTTGACATAAAATTACCGTTTTGCCCCTGTGTCCAGAATTGGACTTAAGGACAGGCAATCCTAACTATTTTAACTATTCTGAGAACATTGGTAATATTTATTTCAGCTTTCGGGGACTGTTATACGGGTTTTGACTATTGTGGCACATTGAGTAGTTCAGACTGTCGGTTTCACCAGCAGAGGACCACAGGCGAGTACATTTTATTGTTTGTTTTCATTATTGATCTTTACTATACATCAGTGTTTAGTTGATAGATATGTGATCTCAGTCTTTTATGTTGATTTATTTCTTGTGGTATCGAAAGAAGTGAAGTACCAACGATGTGTGATCCGACCTTAGACCATGTAGACCGTGTTTATTATTGCATTTATTTCTTGTAGACAGTGTAACTTTAGACCGTGTAGACCATGATTATTATTGCATTTAAAACTGTGTAGTTCATGATTATTATTTTGTAGACAGTATTTTTTTATTGCAATATTATCTGTAGACCGTGTAACTGTAGACCGCGTAACTGTAGACCGTGTAACTTTAGACCGTGTAGACCGTGTCGCATAATTGTCCTGAGACCGATCACATATCATAGGTACTTCAGTCGGTCAGTTCGTGAGTATTTTATTGTATTTCATTTTCTGTTCTTATTATTCAGTTTTATTCTATTTTTCTTCATTTATTTTATGAATCATATGTCTAAAGGCTAACCTCTGTCGTATAGTCATTTTCATATATTGAAACTGCATTCAGTGAATTGTGCTCGTTCCATTCCTGACTGGAAACCAATATTTTTCAGGTTAGCCATGGATTCACTTAGCTTAAAAAATACGGGGGTACTTGCAGCCGAAGCCTAGAGACTAGCTAGATAGTTGAGTTGTAGTCATTATATATTTGTACAAGTTTATATTTTTTTTGCAAATGTAAAACTTGTTATCTTTGTAAATTAAATTAATTTTGTGAATGAGCAATACTTGTGATTTTGAGCATTGTGGCTATACAACGTTCTACCGCAGACACTGCGGCGTAGGCCGGCTTGGATACGTCTCGTATTCGTTTAAAAAAAATGGGTGCGGGTCGTTGTTTGCCATTAAAATTCTTTTATTGCAAATTTCAATACAAACAGAACAGTGTTACAATATAGGACTTAGATGTAGTCCTAGGAGTATACTTTTGTTTATCTGGGTCCCTTGTACCGATGGAGTGAGTGGTAATGCGTTGACTCCGTTGACGATCTGACGACGGTTATCGGTTCTCTGAAGGTCTGGATTGCTCTGGGTGCTGGAGCTTGCTGAGAGGAGAAAGACGTTGAGTGTCTATCTGCCTCTCTGGTGGTGTGTTCGTTTATTTTTTCCCGTCCGTCCGTGAGAAGGAAGTGATCCCTCTATTTATAGCTTTGTAGGTTGGCTGCTCATGCGCGCATATATAGGGTGCGCCTGGACGCGGGGATGTCATATGGTGATTGCTGATGGAGGCGTATGGACGCTGCGCCCGATTAAGGGGTTGAATTCTTCATGCTGTTGTTGTGAGCTGGCACGTAGCAGAGGAGAAGATCTTTCTGTTGCTGAGATATTGGGTGAGTTGAGTCAAAGGACATGTGTCATCGATCCATGGCTCAGAGATCTCAGATTTGATGGGGAATGATCTGGTAGGATGCGCCTAGGATTGGACGCATGAGAAGGCCTTGGCTCGTAACCTTTGGGAGTCACGAACCATTCGGGGCGCATGGCTTTTGAGGCGCATGAGAGGCTTCAATAATGACTTAACTTCTGTCTTTCGAGATCAGAAAGAAGTCTGGGGCGTATGGCTTTTGAGGCGCAAGCAGAACTTTAATGGTGACTTTCCTTCGGTCTTTAGGGATCAGAGAGAAAGTTTGAGGCGCATGGCTTTTGAGGCGCATACAGAACTTTGGGCGCATGGCCATGGTGGCGCATGCGAGATGATCGGGTGGCCGCATGGCAGTAGCCATCGGAGAAAAGTAATGATGATGCTGACGTTGGCGACGCTTCATCTTCTGAACTGTTCAGACTTCAGGAGACGTGCTACCAACACTGTCAGTTCAGCATTTAATGTTTTTGACATTCGATGGACAGCTGAGTGGATGCATCGGTTGGCGTTCCACTAGGTGTATGAAGACGCATGGGGGGGCACATCCCCTGTGATGCGCTTGGTGCTGAAGGGGCGTATCTGTGTGATGCACTTGATGTTGAAGGGTGCGTCTGTGTGATGCGTGGTCTGGCTGGCGCATCCGCTTCGTGACACGTCTTTAATGGTCCGACTGTTATGATCTTCGAGAGCTTTAAATAGCCGTTTTGACTTGGCTGAATTCGAAGCGTCCGGTTCATCCATTTAATGCAAATTCATGGCACGAAATTCGGAGAGCCATCCACTTGGCACATGGGTTTGATTTGCCCGGCCTATAAATAGTGGCATGGAGAGAGTTTGCTTCTCGTTCTCTCACGTTCTTTCGATATGAACTTGTTTACTCGGATGCATTCTGTTGATAAGATGCTTCCGAGGGTGAAGATGCGACGCAATGTCTTTATTGATGCACTCGAAGGTGACTGTTACATCCAAAAGTCGGAGTCGTTGGCTTCTGAGGCAGGCAGAAGGTGCCTGTTGCATCCAAAGATAGGGATGCACGAGCCCCATCTCCGTCATGTAGGAAGAGCCGCAGATCGGAATTGCGGTGCTACGGCTTTGGGGGCTCTTTCTTCCTTCAAAGTGGGTGTCGCCCACTCTGGTTGTGTTGAAAGCTGCTCCTTTAGCCGCGATTTTGATTACGGTCTTCCTTCGCCTTTGGAGGCTCTTTCGAAACCTCCCCTGGCCACAGGTTGGCTTGCGGTGCTCTTCTCTTCCTCAGTTTGGGGAGCTCTTCCTCTAGCTAGAGGGTTGATTGCCACCCTCGTTCTGCTCAATAAATACTTTATTAGTCGAAGTATTTAGACGACGGTGAGCCTGGCTGGAAGAGCAGCACATAACTGGGCTGCTGAAGGGATGCACATAACTGAGGATGCACATAACTGAGCTGCTGAAAAGGATGCGTCTTGCTGAGGGCGCATGGTGGGATGCGTCTGTCTGGGGGCGCATGGTGATTGCTGTGCCTAGCTGTAGACTTAGGGTCTTTTCATTTTGTAGAAGTTTTCCTTTGTACAACCTTTTCTAGACATGTAATAGACTTTTATATGTAATAAAAAGTCCTCTTTCAATGTCTATATTTGTTGTTTTTGCTGTGTGAAGTACTTTGTCTGAACTCCCTGGCGCATGTAGTGTTTGGCGCATAGGATTTCTGATCGTGAAATTCCATGCTTCTACAAGACCCCCTTCAAAGTTTTCAAAACTTTTTTGTCAAGTTTTGGAATACTTTGAATAAGAAGCATGGTGGTTGGGGCGCATGACTGTTGGGGAGCATAGATACTCCACGCATCAGTGACGGGGCGCATGCTCCGCTCAGTTAATGCAAATGATAATGCCTCGATAACCAAGAAAGATTAATAATGATCTTTTTGGTTTTATTTGCGGTTATCTCTTCACAGAACCCGAGGCGACGGCTGAGGTCACACTTCATCGGTTCACGCATGCGACCATGACTATAAATAGGTGTGAGATGGAGAGAGAGAGTTCTTCCTCTCCTTACCTTTGCTTTTAGAGTTCTTCTTCACAAAAACCCTAGCTTTCTTCTCTCAAGGAATGGCTCCCAAGACTCCTCGCGACGGTGCTGGCAAGGGACGAGGAAAAGGGAAAGAATCCGTAGAGGCTATTGTGGCTGATGTTCCCCGCCCACTTGTTGAAGTTCGGCCATCGGTGGTTGGTGAGTTTCATCATCCCGCTCTTGTATCATACATACGCCGACGCGCATGGACCTTGGGTCTTGATGATGCGTCGAGGCTCCATTGCTGACGTGCATGGGTTTAAGCCCTGAAGATGCACCGAGGCTCCATTACTGACGTGCATGGGTTTAAGCCCTGAAGATGTGCCGAGGCTCCATTGCTGATGCGCTTGGGTTTAAGCCCTGAAGATGCGCCAAAGCTTTACTGCTGACGTGCATGGGTTTAAGTCCATATGATACGCTGAAGCTCTTTTCTAGATGTGCATGAGCCTGATGCGCTCTTGATGATAAACGAGGCTTAGATTCTTTTGTTGTGTAACATCACTGAATCTTTGCCTTCTTTCTTTGAACACCAGTGTCGATGACTGTTCCCCTCCTGAATGAGGTGCTTCTCGATGCTGTCCTCTGCCAGATGGAAGTAGATTACGATGAGGAGGTGATAAACCCTGCTCAAACTGCTATCATGCTGGATCAGCCTCCCGAAAGAATAACTCAAATCTGGGAACAACCGTATGGGTTCCTCAAACGGATGATGGAGCGTGGTGTTTTGAAGTCTGCCACATCTGATAAAGTGACCTTCTTGAAGCCTGAGTTCCTATTTGGGGACCGCCTTACCTCTACTGAAGCAAAGGTGTTGAAGGTCCGGGAAGACTGGTTCTTTACAGCAAGGGGAGTGCACATGATCGTTAAGCAGCTCGAACGCCAATGGCCTCTGACGGCGTTCTGTCGACTTGCTTCCAAAAGGAGGATGTCTTGGGATCTAACCCCCTCTCAGGAGGAGCGGTGGCAGGCATCATCAAGATCGACTCTACCTCAGATCAAAGGGATATTTTGACCGCCGTACGGGCTGGGCCTTCTTTCACCTGGCGGACTCTACGCCCTGGAAGCATCTATAGTGACATTCCCGTCAATACAGTTGCCTTTGGCACTTCGACTTTTGCTAATCGCATGCTGTTGATGGAGCGATCATATCCGAAAGGTGAATTTCGGGTAGAGGGTTGGTGTCATTACGTTGCCAAATGGGACAAGCTGACACTTTGGATGCTGTCATGGTTTCAAACCAAACTCCAAGAGATGGGGCTGACTGCCGCGATCCGTGCTACTCAGGCAGGTGTTGACATCAACCGGCATATGTTCCTCGCGCTCCTGGAGATGTTTGATACCCATACCGGGACCTTCTTCACTCCGATGGGGGAGCTAGGCCTTGTACTTCATGAAATGCACGAGGTATCAAAGCTCCCTTGGGGGTCAGAACCCTATGAGGAGTACTTCCCGACCAACGAGGAGTTCCAAGTCCTGGGGGACAAAGCTGAAGAAATGATGGCTATCTTCAAGGAAGTGGCGAGTCATCATTACTATACGCAGAAGAGGGATAAGAGCGGGTCGCAGCCTCACGTGACCGCTTGGAGAGATTACGTCTTTAAGCAAGACAAGGAGTATCCCTCGCAGTTTTCTACTCCGCCAGCACTTTTCCGTAGTGAGGTGCTCTCCGAAATGAGTAGGTTAGGTGAGAAGAATCCCTGGGAGAACGAGGACCAGGAGTCGGATGAACGCTCCTACAGCTGTTTCTGGCATCTTACTCATCGGATGTCGTCGAAAGCAGTATTAGCCGCGTATCTTATGGTTTGGCTTCGGGATTATGTCTTCTCGGGTGGGTCAGGCTCCGTAGAGAGGGTGACTCGGAACTTAATCCTGCTAGCAGTGAAGTTAGTTTTCGGCCGGCGCCTGGCTCTACTCCCCGCGATGGTGTGTAACCTGCTGCGAGGTTTACGGGAGTTTGCAGGAAACGTGGTTCACGATCGCGGTAGGAATGACAACTTCCCGCGTGCCGAACTGCCATTTCACTATCTGATGGGGTGGTTAATTTTACACCATCCAAATGTAATGAGTCTGGATTCGGAAGAAGACCATAGGGCTGGAGATGCATTCCTTCGTCGTTTTCACCAGAAGAGCTGGTTACATTCTGGCGTTCCTGTTTGCAGGAAGGTTTTATCCCACCTTCAGGGGTGGGAGATCACCAAAGTTGGTCCAATCTTCTTAGGTTTTGAGGCCAACGAAGACTTAAGAGATTCGGGTGAAGACGCCACCACTCTGCCTCCATGGGGATTCCGCTGGTTGCAAAGTATTCGGCCATCCCATATGGTGTACCGGAATAGAAATCAGTGCTATTTGGAACCGTATTTACCGAGCCGCTTTGCACGGCAATTTGGTTATGCTCAGCTGATGTTGGATAATCCCAGTATCACCCTGGGGTATGCTGGGATCTTGCTGGACGGTGCACGAGCTTGGCATTACTATAATGCCGGATGTACCGGAGCTCGCTTTACGCTGCCCGTCCAGAATCTGCGGCCACCCATTCTTTACTCGGCCGCCAAGTTTTACTGTGTTATGGCTGCCGCGCCTCCCGGATATGATAGGAAGACATGTCTTATCGTAGGCACCCAGTTAGCGGTGGCCGGGAACATGTTGGCGAAAGCTCGATCGTACCGTCCGCCAGAGGCGGGTTATCGAGGTGCCCCTGCCGTGTCCACAGGGGGTCAGGCAGAACCCTCGGTCGATCAATCGAAAAGACGTATAGATACAGAGGCTGGATCTCCTGCGTCGAAGAGGCAGAAGAAGGTATCGTAACCGACGGTGTCATCAGACTCAGCATCTGTAGAGGTAAGGATGTCCTACCTAGTCTGGTTTAGGTTCAACATCTTGTAACCAATGCTTCCTTTTTGTAGGAGCCGCTAAAAAGGAGGCCCCGTACTCCAAAATCTGGTGGGAGCAGGCCAAAGAAGATGGCTGGCTCGTCTGAAGTGCGCATCCCGCCGATTATAATGTCTCCCATGGAGGAGAACCCGGATGATGTTGTTGTCGTGGAGATTCCAGCATTCCCAGATTATGTCAGAAGGGAAGCTGAGGATGAGCAGCTTCCGAGATGATGAAGGCCGCAGCGGGGGCCTTGTATGCCGAGGGTCCAGCAGACACGGGGCTTCCTGGTGATGAAGTGGAGTGGAGTTCGTCGTCTTCAGATGACGTCGCTCCAGAGTTGCAAGAGTCTGTTGTAGGGGCAAAAGATACAATTGGAACAGAGGAGAGGGTTGATTCCCCTCTTTGTCATGATGAGGGGAGGTCGACTGCGTCATTACCGAGCCCTACCCCAGACTCAGCAGCGGAAGCTGAGGTGGCTACCGGTCAGGAGGTAGCGACAGATCCTGTCCCTGTAGAAGGACTTGATGAGGAGACTCGTCTGGTGGTCCTGACTTTAGGGGCGAGTCAGGAGGCAAGTGTTGATCTCCCTATTCTGTCAGGAGAGGTACTAGCTGCTGATAGCACGTTGGGGGCTGATGAGGTGGCCACTGACGTCGGGGGTTCTTCCGAGTTTGGGAAGGGTAAGGGTTTGATGGAACCCTCTGTTACTCCTTCCACTTGGGATACTATCTCAACGCCTGCCTCGGCTTCTTCGATTCCTTTGGCTCCTCGGGCTAGTAGTCACGCCCCTGTTGATGAAGATCCTGTTGATACCGAGGGTCCAACCTCGCGGATTGAGGCAGGCGAGCCTTCTTGCGGTCCGCCTGCTAAAGCAACTCCTCCGACTCCTGCTATGACGCCGCAGGTACTGGTGGATGTAGATGAATACATGAAATTCATCATCGAGGCAGTGTATAAAATGCTACAGAGGGGTGTATCGGCCGTGATGGACGCCAATGGGAGTTTTACGACGGCAAGAACTCTGGCAATGCCTCATATCAACATGATCCATCTTCATCAGGGCCATGATCATATGGCCGACATTCTAGAAGCCTTAGTGGTTGAGTTGGACCTGCGGCTTTTCGAATTGCAGCGCATCCAGCGAAACAACCTCTACGTCCTGATAGATGTGGAGAAGGAGAAGCTGATCGTCGAGACTGAGTCTTCTTACCAGGCCACTGTGAGTGTCTGGAAATACAAAGTGGATGAGACTGAAGCTGCAGTGGAGCGGTTGTCTCAGTCTACGCGGGAGACGGTGGAGGCACGAGCTGCGTTGGATGCTAGTATCGCGGAGATTGACGCCCAGATCCACCGCCTTGAGGACCAGCGGGCCCGATTCCTTTTAGACGTCGAACGTGTCCAGGCTGAACACGTAGCATTCAAGAAGGAGGAGGCAACTTTTACCCATCGGGCTCTTGCCCTAGCTCAGCAGCGGCAGCAGCTGGATGAGAAACATGAGAATGATACTTCTCCTGAGGCTATTGAAGCGATGCGTCAAGAGGCTGAACGTCGAGTCTTGGCGACTGTGGAGACTCGGGCGACAGATTTGAGGCGTCGAATTGAAGAGCTTTCAGCCAACCCTGGGGATGTTTAGGGCTTATAGTCTCTTCTTTTTATGTATTTGCAACTCTTGCTGGGGATGGTGTAGTCCTTTACTCTCCTTTTTTTTAGAAAATAAAGAAGTATACAATTTTCTGTGATGTGTTCATTTTTTCTTGTCATGAACTTTGATGATTTGTGTGGACCTATTATCTTTTGCGCACCTTGGTTTTTAGGTACAGATAATAATTTTGAAAGAACCAACATGTTTGCTCAGAGGTAACGTAGACGTGGCAAATATGGGATTCAAAATGATAGAATCTTCCCACTCAGAGGTGTTATGGATGTGGTAGGAATGACCCTGGAGAAATACGCAAAACTACTCAGAGGTAATGTGGACGTGGAAGCTCTGCGATCAATGTACGACAACGCAGGGGTTATCTGTACGGGATGTTTACTCAGAGGTAATGTGGACTTGGTAAACATGATGGGTAGCATCATCTTACGGAGCGTAAGATTCCGCTTTGTAGGATGTAGGGGAACAACTCAGAGGTAATGTGGACGTGGTTGTCCTTCTACTGGAGGATGCTACGGAACAGCTGGGTTCTGAAAGCGTATGATTTTGTGGAAGGGAATTGTCTGTGAGCCCTGATGATTAGGTCCACAGATCCCCTGGTTGAAGCACATGTCTGAAAGATGTCAAGAGTAGTACTTCTTTAGGAACTTGCCGTTGACGGGCATCATGAATAAGTTCCCATTGGGTTTGGCGAGACGGTAAGCACCGTTTGAGTATACCGTCTCTACGATAAAAGGTCCTTCCCACTTGGGCTCGAACTTTCCTGGTGTCTTGTGAGTCAACACCACCGGCCTCCCGACTGCCAGAACCAGGTCGTCTACTTGGAAAGTCCTCTGTTTGACCTTCTTGTTGAAAGCCTGTGATATACGGACTTGGTAAAGTTCGATGCATTGTTGAGCTAGGAGACACTTTTCGTCAAGTGCCTCCAGTTCCTGCAGATGACGATGTTGGTTGTCCTCTTCTGTGAGTTGGTTTGTGATCGCTACACGGAGAGAGGGTATCTGGATCTCGAGAGGTAGTACCGCTTCGCTCCCGTAGACCAGAGAGAATGGTGTGTTGCCCGTCGGGGTCCGTACCGTTGTGCGGTAGGCCCAAAGGCATTCGCCGAGCTTTTCATCCCAGTCGAGTTTGTTAGATGACACGACCTTTTTGAGTAGCCTGACAATAGTCTTGTTGAACGCTTCGGCCAATCCGTTCGCTGCCGGATTATAGGCGGTTGATGCCATATTTTGAATGCGATTCTTGTCACAGAACCTGTTGAAAACATGGCTGATGAACTGAGGACCATTATCGTGGATGATCCTCCGGGGTACTCCGAAATGGTAGATGACGTGGTGTTTGATGAAGCTGATCACCCTGGTGCTTTTTACTTCCGTCAGTGGAACTGCTTCTGCCCATTTGGAGAAGTAGTCAGTGATGGCTAGGATGAAACGGTAGATGACGTAAATTTTGTATGGCCTCTCGATGAAGGAGGGGTGATTGGTCCTACAATGTCCATGCCCCAAGCTTCGAAGGGCCAAGAGGCGACTGTAGGATGTAGTGGTTCTGACGGTGTATGAATGAAGTCTGCGTGAAGCTGGCACGCATGTCACTTCTTAGCATATTCAACAGCGTCAGCGGCCATGGTTGGCCAGTAGTAGCCCATGCGTCGCAGTCGGTCCTGCAACTTAGGGCCAGGTTGATGGGCCCCGCAGGTTCTATCGTGAGCTTCTCGAAGGGCTTCGGCTGCTTCTTCGTTGGACAAACATCGAAGGAGAAGTCCGTCATACGAGCGTCGATACAGCATTTTAGTAGCCGTATCGTAGTAGAATCGAAGGGAGCGCCTCCTGACTGAGATAGCTTCTTTCGGGTCCTCTGGGAGAATTTCGTAGGCAGCGAAGTCGATGAACAGGAATCTCCAGTCTCGGATATTGACACCGGCACTAGTTGACATGGCATGGGCCACTCGTGAGCACAGGTTGTTTTTAGGACAGACCAAGTCTCGACCCACCACTGTGATGTAGTGTTGAGTCCCGAGGGGTGCTGCCAATGAGGCTGCGAGGCCAGCCAGAGCATCAGCCTCCAGATTTTGTAGACGAGGTACGTGTTCGATGAAGAACTCGGTGAAGGTTGAAATGATGTTCAATGCAACTTCATGGTAGGAGATCAGATCTTCATGGCGAACATCGTATTGCCCTCTGACCTGGTTAACGACGAGTTTTGAGTCGCCGTAGGCTTCCAGATGATTCACCTCCAGCTGTTGCTCCAGCTGGAGTCCCATAATGAGCACGTTGTACTCAATAACATTGTTGGAGCACGGCTTTGAAAGGGAGTAAGCACGCTGGAGGACCAGCTGATCGAAGGAGACTAATACCACCCCCACTCCAGCGATGATTTGGCCTTTGGGGCTTGTTCTTGAAGCACAATCGAAAAACATCTGCCAGACGGAGCCTTCTTCGGTGACGTTTGATTCTTGGACCTCATCCAGGATGTCTTCATAGAGTTTTGAGGACTCTGGGATGGGGTGTGCAGCTAAAAAGTCGGCCAGAGCTTGACCCTTGACAGCTTTTTGTGGAACGAACACCTTGTTGTATGGCGTTAGCAAGATCGCCTATGTGGCAAACCGGGAGTTTAATGATCCTGGCTTCGTCATGAGGACTCTGAACGGGTTGACTCGGGAAATGACATGAATCGTCTGGCCCGAAACATAATAGCGAGTCTTCTGGATGGCAAATACCAACGTCAAGCACTCCTTTTCAACGGGGTTATACCAGTGTTCGGCCCCGATCAGTGTTCTACTGAGGTAGTAGATTGCTTGCTTATAGCCTGTATCGCGGTTCTGAGCTAGCAGAGCACCGAGGGAATGATCTATGGCACGGACGTAGAGGATAAATGGTTTGTCGGCGACGGGTGCCACCAGTACTGGCAGGCTTGTCAGATAAGCCTTGATGTCGTCGAAAGCCTTTTGGCACTCCTCTATCCAGATGTAAGAGACTCCCTTCTTCATGAACTGAGTGAAGGGTTGACATTTGCCAGAAAGGTTTGCTATAAACCTCAGGATGTATGCCAGACGTCCCTGTAGGCCTCGAAGTTCTTGAAGGTTCTTCGGAGGGTCCATGTCGAGGATAGCTTTGGTCTTCTTGGGATCGACATGAATGCCTTTCGCCGTGATAATGAAACCTAGGAACTTTCCGCTAGAAACCCACATGAAGGATTTAGCGGGGTTCATCTTGAGTTGATGCGCCCGCATGAGATTGAAGACTGTCTTGAGGTCTTGCAGGTGATCTCCTTTGAGACGGCTCTTGACTGCGATGTCGTCAACATAGCATTCGACTGACTTGCGAAGATGCTGACGAAAAATGGTGCTCATAGCTTGTTGGTATGTCGCACCAGCGTTCTTCAAGCCGAAGGGCATCATGTGTAGCAGAAAATACCCTTCGGAGTCCTGAATGACGTGTGTTTTGCGTCATCGGAGAACATCTTGATCTGGTTATAGCCTGAATACCCGTCCATGAAAGACATGCGTTCGAAGCCACATGTGTTGTCGATCATCACGTCGGTGATTGGAAGTAGGAATTCGTCCTTTGGGCAAGCAGAGTTGAGATCCCTGAAGTCGATACAAACTCGTATTTTCCCATTCTTCTTGGTGATATGAACGACGTTGGCTACCCAATCTGGGTGTTGTTCTTCACGGATGAAGTCGCTAGTCAAGAGCTTGTCCACCTCCTGATCAATAAAGTTCATGATGTCCGGACGGAAGCGTCGCTGTTGTTGTTTGATAGGCTTGGCATCAGGTAAGATGCTCAGCCTGTGCATCGCGATCTGGGAGTCAAGTCCCGGCATATCTTCGTAACTCCAGGAGAAGTCGTCGATATACTCTTTAGCCAGTTGGACTAAAGATTCTCGACCTTCTCCTTTTAGGCTTTTGCTGACGAAGATGGGTTTGGAAGAAGATCCATTCCCAAGGTCGATCTGCTCGACCTCGTCTTCGGTGGAAGGTTTAGGTAGTTCAAAACGAGACTCCCACTGTTCTCCTAGGCGTTGAGTCCAAGGTTCTTCTTCAAAGAATTCTGGCGTTTGGCCTTCATTTTCTTGAGGTTGTGCTGATGTCATGTTGGCTGACAGCACTTTCTTGAAGACTGATCCAATGCTGGTATCGGAATCCCAGGTTGATGCTTCGGACGAGTGAGAATGTTCTACCTCTTCCGCGTCTGAACTCTCAGGAGTTGACGATGGCGTGACATAGCCTCCCCCCGTCGAGTTCTATTATAGTAGTCCTGCGGCTTTCCTTTAGGTGTTGGAAGCCGGAGAGGGAGACGTCGACCCTTGCCGTAGTTCAGGCCTTTGTTGCTTTTTAGGTCGTAACCCATCTTTTGGATGAGGTACTTTGCCTTGTCCGTGTACCGATAGACTTGCATTCTGCCGGTATCTGGTTCTGGCTCGAGTGGCGGGAGGTCTTGATGACGCTCAACTTTGCCGAAGATGATGGATTCTTTGTCTCGATTTCGTGGCGGGACTATGTAACAGACCCCTTTGGACGGGACTACTCGATTTACATGATGGACGGTCGTTATTTGTGTTTGTAACGACCGTAGAGCGTTATCTAATGTATACATGGCATTCCAATGAGGAAGATTAGAATAATTAAAAGACACTCTATTATTGATGAAATACGAGATTTTATCCCACGGGATTACATTGTCCAGAGAGGGTGCATCTACATCAGCAGAGAAATATTCTCCTAGCTCTTCGTCTGTGAGTACTGGAGTAGGATTGGGAGAGTCCACCACAGCGTTAGTCTTGGAGTCCGAGAGGACTATGCGGGCCTTTTCTGGCAGCTTGGATGGCGGCGGCTTGCCTTTAAGACGCACCTTCAGAGGTGCCTCCACTGTACCTCCGGTGATTGGCGCCTTCCCCTGTAGTTTTACCACAAGGGGAGCCGATGTTTGAGGCGGCTTTCCCTTGAGCCGTATCTTCAGGGGGCCTTCAGGAGCAGCTGGTGCTCTCCCGGGCAGTTTGATGCTCATGGGAGGCAACTTCTAAGGCGGTTTGCCTTTGAGTCGGATCTTCAAAGGAGCGTCGGGAGTGACCTCAGGCTCCATGTCCGGCTCTGCTGCCATTTCTGCCTTATCGTCAGTATCATTGGCTTCCTCCTCGTCAGGTGACTTGTACAGGTCGAAATCGGTGAAGTAGGCTTCAATCCCTTTGAAGGGGTCGATGTCCGTAAACTCCGTCCGGATGACGTTGTTAGTAGACACATACTTTATATATTGGTGGAGCGTGGATGGCACCACCATGTACTCATGCAGCCATGGATGACCCAACATGAGGTTGTAGTTGACGTCGGCATCCACGACATAACATATCACCTCAGTTCTGAGGTTACCGATATGGCACTTTAGTCATATCTTGCCCAGTGGCTCACTTTTGCTAGTATTGAAGCCACTGATAGTTGTATTGGAAGGCGCCAACCAGTACATTGGGATCCCCAGTGTTGAGAGCAGTGTCTTTGGGATGATGCTGAGGGAAGACCCCGGATCGATCTAAATTCACTTTACCTTGACTGAACCAATATACCCTGTATAATACAGCGGCCTGTTGTGTCGGTTGTGCTTAAGCAGCATGTCCTATTGGGTAAAGGTTATATTGGGGATAACCTCATCCGCACAGTGGCAGTGCGTGCATGCAGTTGGGAGATCTTTAGGCTGCTTGACCTGACTGATGAAGGACTCAGCATCCTTCAGGGCTTCACAGAGAGCTTCGCGAGTGTTTTTGGAAAGACGAAGGAGCTCAAATAGAGAAAGGCGGGCAGGAGTACTGGCCAGTTATGCCAGTATGTCGAAGTTGTGGGTTTTGGCTAGCCCCGAAGCATTCTCCTTTCGCAGAGGCCTATCGAAGCGGGCTTCTATCTGCTTCTGCTTATTGGCTGCTGGGGGCTTAGACGGGCCCTCCTCCTGGACAGTAGGGATGGTGCAAGGAGGCACCACCTCGACGGCAGCTTTGTCGGGTTGGGCGTTCTACTGTGAACGCATCTGTATAGGAAGTGCCTCTTCCGCTGAGGAAGAGACCATGCGGCAAGACCTGATCTTCCTGCCTTTGGATTTGGAGGTAGGGCGTACCTCCGGTTGAGTCACCTCGGAGACAAGATCAGGGTGAACCCATAGGATCTCTCCCCGAGATGTGGTGAGTGGGATGAGTCCACTCACGTTGTCACGAGTAGGTGGTAAGTTAACCACCTCCATTGTCGCCTTAGGGATGGGGACGACACCATCTTGTGTTGTAGTTGGCGGTAGGGTGCCAAACTGGAGTGAAACCACGTTGGCTGACACCGTCTTCTCCTCATAGTCGATGGAGATTACATCCGCATTGATCATGCGCTGGATGTAATTCTTGAGGATATAGCAGTCCTTGGTTGGATGCCCGACAAACCGATGGTAGTGACAGTACCTCGAATTGTCCACTTTCCAACCTCGTCGGGACGCTTCGGGTCCGGCAGCTTGATCTTGTCACCCTGCTTCAGCATCTCAAAGAGTTGCAGGGTGTCTTCGTCGTTGAACGAATAAACCTCCTTCGACCTTGGTGCAAGTGGAGGCTTCTGAGTAGGTGCTGACGCACCTTTTGAGGCATTGACAGTCAACGCCTGTTTCCCCTTTGTCTCTCGTCCGGGGTTGTTGGCTGCAGGCCGTTTCCCCTTGTCCTCAAAGGCAGGGAAACTGACTCCCATAAGACGAGCATTGGCCGCCTTCTTTTTGCGGCTTCTGCTTCAATGATCAAGGAGCTCCAGTCGGGAGGAGGAGTAGAGTTGAGCCAGAGTTTGACTGCAGGCAGCATGTTCATGCTGCAGGAGGAGAGGAGTGCATGTTCTGGCATGCCCGGGGGCAGTCTGAAGCAGGCCTGTCGGAAGCGTTCGATGAAAACTCGAACCGTTTCCTTCTCCTTCTGGCGTATCTCTATAAGGGATGCCATTGTCATGTCCTTTCCGTCGTCATAGAAACGGTCGAGAAAAAGGCACGTTAGGTCGTCGAAGGAGGATATGGAATTGTCGAAGAGGCTACAGTATCAGTCGTACGCCACTCCCTTCAGTACCCCGATAAATATGCTGGTGAGTAGCGCATCCTCCTTCGGAAGATGTCCCATCTGAGACAGGAAGTACGTCAGATAGCGACGAGGAGAGTCCTTCCCGTCGTATGGTGTCAGTATTTGTGGTTTATACTTAGGGGGATAAACCACTTTGTTCCACTCGAGGAGATAAGGTTGGGGAATCCCCATCTTTTGGCGCTCCTCTTGTCTCGTCTTAGACTCAAAACGCTCGCACAAGTCCCTGATCATCTCGACCACGTCTTCCGTAGAGCTGGGAGTCGGAGAAGGTGGTACCACCTGCAGTTGTGCATTTGAGGTCTCCGATGTCCGAGGTGCTTCTCGGCGATCCGTATCCAAGGATACCCGTTGAAGGGGTACACTTGATTCTCCATTGGCCCCTGGGTCGGGACCAGTAGAAGGTGTCTTGGCCAAAGCAGACCGTATCTCAAACACTGCTTGAGTCAGTGTTTGCATGAAGGGAGAGAGGGTTTTGAGTCCTCCTTCTAATGTGTCCATGCGCTGGACGAGGTCTGGTGGCGGTGCATCAGAGTCGGAATCACCCCCAGCCATGTATACTGTCATGAGATGGCTGGAAGTGGATGGATCGGTTGAGGCTTCGCTCTCGGCTTCACACTCTTGTAGGGGAGTTGTCTCTCCTGGAGCTTCGTCCTGGCCACCCCCGGCTATATTCTGGAGAACATTCTCGACGGAAGCATCTGCAAGGGCCTGATTACCCTTGGTTCCGTCTTGAAGGACTTCTTCATCTCCGAGACTCAGATCCGTTGGGGCTAGACTACCCCCGGCTGTGTTTTGGAGGACACCCTCATCTTGAAGGACAGGGGCTAGATGACCCTCAGCCATGTCCGGGAGGCTGACTTCGAGAAGATCGGCCTCAGCTGTACTTTGGAAGACAGCTTCGTCTTCGGAAGGAGGCTCGACAAGGGTCTGCTACCCCCAGTTTTCTCCAAGATCTTCTTTCTCCTCCGAGTGCCTTAAAACACTCCGGAGGACGAGACACTTGCCTTGGTTTTCCTCGGCTGGCTCTTGGACGAGGACGAGGAGTTGCCAGTCTTCTTTCAGAATGACGAGGAGTTAGAGATCACGTTGCATGAAGCAACCCTTGGCTCTTCTTTTGTTGACACCTTCTTCCCGAGGCGACGTCGGAGGGGTGTCGATGATTGCAGCCGCTGGAACACTGACTGTCTTGGTAGGACTGCCGCCTTGCAACAGCAGTTGATAGTGACCACAGCACAAGTGTGCCCTGTGAGGTGCGCATCGTGCTTGTCAGCCGACTCTCCTGATCGGCGCTTGTGAGTGATCACGTTGCAGATCGTTGGAGGAGAGTGCCACCTTCGTACCCCCTTCAGGCGCATGGCAAGGCCAAGCGCCGGGATGGTCAAGTGAATGCTGCGCCCCCTGATCTAACACCAAATAGGCGTCCCGATCAATAGTGGGCAACAACATTTAAAGTGACTTGAACGGACCTCAGACGCACAACCAGAGGAGGCGCGGGAGTTCAAGACCACATTTGCCTTACTCGACTTAGTTGTGCATGCAATAGATGCGCCCAAGTGAGACAAGGACTTTGAAGGTCGGCTCATTTCTGGCACAGAAGCACCTAAGTCGACCTTATACAGCTTACCATCAGCAGCGCGCATGATTGTGAGCGCATGCTTCTGGCTTGCTGCTGGCATTGCACGTTTGGGGCGCATGGCCCGTGCTACCTTGGACTTCTTCATACCAGGCCGCTGGGGCGCGTAGTACTCAGAATCCAAATTCTCTTTGCCACTACAGCGAGTGAGTCTGTCAAAGACAGAGACTTTCTGTGGCGCATCAGAGGTGATGCGTGGGGCATTGGGTGCGTTCCTGCTCCGTCGACGCATCTTCCTCGCCTGAGAGGGAGATGGCTGGGGAATGTGGTCAGCCGCACGTTTCCCCGAGAGATGTGCTGCACCGGTGGGCGCATCTTGGTTGCTGAGGACGTCAACAGGAATGGAAGGCTGGATTGGTGCATCCCCTTCAGTGGTGGTGCCAGAGGCATCGACCTTGCGCACCCAGACTCGGCGGGTCTTCTTCGGCTTTGGCAGCCGCATCGAAGGACTCGCACTTCCTTCAGAGATGAACTCCTCATACGCCTGTTGATTGAGGCGTACGACCAGCATCTTGTGGGAGGAGCCCACCTTCACATCGTCGGATTGCGACACAGCTTTCTCGGTGGAGGAGAAAGAGGTCCCCAGCAGAGTCGCCAGCTTGTTTGCCATTAAAATTCTTTTATTACAAATTTCAATACAAACAGAACAGTGTTACAATATAGGACTTAGATGTAGTCCTAGGAGTACACTTTTGTTATCTGGGTCCCTTGTGCCGATGGAGTGAGTGGTAATACGTTAACTCCGTTGACGATCTGACGATGGTTATCGGTTCTCTGAAGGTCTGGATTGCTCTGGGTGCTGGAGCTTGCTGAGAGGAAGAAGACGTTGAGTGTCTGTATCTGCCTCTCTGGTGGTGTGTTCGTTCATTTTTTTCCATCCGTCCGTGAGAAGGAAATGATCCCTCTATTTATAGCTTTGCAGGCTGGCTACTCATACGCGCATATGTAGGGTGCGCCTGGACACGGGGACGCCATGTAGTGATTGCTGATGGAGGCGTATGGACGCTGCGCCCTGATTGAGGGGTTGAATTCTTCATGCTGCTGTTGTGAGCTGGCACGTAGCAGAAGAGAAGATCTTTCTGTTGCTTAGATCTTGGGTGAGTTGAGTCAAAGGACACGTGTCATCGACCCATGGCTCAGAGATCTCAGATTTGATGGGGAATGATCTGGTAGGATGTGCCTAGGATTGGGCACATGAGGAGGCTTTGGCTCGTAACCTTTGGGAGTCACGAACCATTCGGGGCGCATGGCTTTTGAGGCGCATGCGAGGCTTCAATAATGACTTAACTCCTGTCTTTCGGGATCAAAGAGAAGTCTGGGGCACATGGCTTTTGAGGCGCATGCAGAGCTTTAATGATGACTTTCCTTCTGTCTTTTGGGATCAGAGAGAAAGTCTGAGACGCATGGCTTTTGAGGCGCATGCAGAACTTTGGACGCATGGCCGCGGAGGTGAATGCGAGATGATCGGGTGGCCGCGTGGCAGTAGCCGTCGAAGGAAGTAATAATGATGCTGACGTTGGCGACGCTTCGTCTTCTGAACTGTTTAGACTTCGGAAGGCGTGCTTCCAACTCTGTCAGTTCAGTATTTAATATTTTTAACATTCGATGGACAGCTGAGTGGGCGCATCGGTTGGCGTTCCACTAGGTGTATGGGGACGCATGGGAGGGCACATCCCCTGTGATGCGCTTGGTGCTGAAGGGGCGCATCTTTGTGATGCGCTTGATGTTGAAGGACGCGTCTGTGTGATGTGCGGTCTGGCCGACGCATCCGCTTCGTGACACGTCTTTAATGGTGCGACTGTTACGATCTTCGAGAGCTTTAAGTAGCCGTTTTGACTTGGCTGAATTCGAAGCGTCTGGTTCATCCATTTAATGCAAATTCATTGTACGGAATTCGGAGAGCCATCCACTTGGCGCATGGTTTTGATTTGTCCGGCCTATAAATAGTGGCATGGAGATAGTTTGCTTCTCGTTCTCTCACGTTCTTCCGACATGAACTTGTTTACTCGGATGCATTCTGTTGATGAGATGCTCCCGAGGGTGAAGATGCGACACAATGTCTTCATTGATGCACTCGAAGGTGACTGTTACATCCAAAAGTCGGAGTCGAGGGCTTCTGAGGCAGGCAAAAGGTGCCTTTGCATCCAAAGATAGGGATGCGCGAGCCCCGTCTCCGTCATGTGGGAAGAGCCGCAGATCGGAATTGCGGTGCTGCGGCTTTGGGGCCTCTTTCTTCCTTCAAAGTGGGTGTCGCCCACTCTGGTTGTGTTGAAAGCTGCTCCTTTAGCCGCGGTTTCGATTACGGTCTTCCTTCGCCTTTGGAGGCTCTTTCGAACCTCCCCTGGCCACAGGTTGGCTTGCGGTGCTCTTCTCTTCCTCGGTTTGTGGAGCTTCCTCCAGCTAGAGGGTTGATTGCCACCCTCGTTCTGCTCAATAAATGCTTCATTAGTCGAAGTATTTAGACGACAGTGAGCCTGGCTGGAAGAGCGGCACATAACTGGGCTGCTGAAGGGATGCACATAACTGAGGATGCACATAACTGAGCTGCTGAAAAGGATGCGCCTTGCTGAGGGCGCATGGTGGGATGCGCCTGACTGGGGGGCATGGTGATCGTTGTGCCTGGCTGTAGACTTAGGGTCTTTTCATATTGTAGAAGTTCTCCTTTGTACAACCTTTTCTAGACATGTAATAGACTTTTATATGTAATAAAAAGTCCTCTTTCAATGTCTATATTTGTTGTTTTGCTGTATGAAGTACTTTGTCTGAACTCCCTGGCGCATGTAGTGTTTGGCGTATAGGATTTCTGATCGTGAAATTCCATGCTTCTACAGTCGTGACAAGGGTATCATGTCTAATCTAAACTATATCTCAATCCACATGAATATTGTAAAACAAGAATGAACAAGTATAGGTCATGGTCTGCGCCCATTAGCATATTGTTCGATTAGACTCTAAGAATGATACGAGTCTATAAATAAGCAGAGTATTATGGTATTGAATATAAAGCACGAGAGGATAATAAAGAAATATCACAAGCAAATAGTATCATGCATCGCAATCCTTACCATCGCGCTCTGCTAACTAACTCCATACAATCGCTAAACCTGAAGAGATCATCAGGTCCTCAGAGGATAGCAAGATAATAAAACATGCATGTCTAACAGTTAATCATGTAATAATATAACCAGGGTACAA